>PISX010004934.1:0-57952 GCA_004024625.1 Mellivora capensis | reverse complement strand
GAGAACAGCAGGCAGAGGGAGAAGCAGGCTCCCCTCTCAGCAGACAGCCTCATGCAGGCTCCATTGCAGGACCCTGGGATCATGACCTGAGCCACCCAGGCATCCCTAAGAGTATCTCTTTTGTAGACCAGACTTCGGCATGGGATTCTATTTGGACCCAGGGTTTGGCAGTTCTGTAAAGTTTAAACGAGGGTGATTGCATCAGCACAAAGAACTCCAGAGAGCAGAAGGTGAGCCCATACAGTGGCCCTAAATCAAGACCAAACCATGAAGGTGAGCGAGACAGAGAGATCTTGGGAGTCCTGGCAGGTGCTTGATAAAGTAAGTAGGACAAATTGATCCCAGCAGTGTCTAGGGCTCCGGAGGAAAGGCCAGGGCAATCAGAAATCATTAAAGATCAATATGTTGACCTGAATGGCCATCCCAGGTCATTGCAAAGGAATGATCTAGAAATCCACAGAGGAACAGTGCTCCGAGAGAGCTAATGGGTGAAGATTTTAAACATCAGAATTAAAGACCAGCTTTTCCAAGAATTTAAGAAGAACAAAAAAAAAAAAAAAAAGAATTTAAGAAGAACAAAAACATTGAGGGAAGAATGACAAATTTGGAATTTATCCTTTTATGTATAGCAGCTAGCAAAGGAAGGCTTTGGAGGAAACGTGCAGGAAGCTAGGATTTAGGGGGGTGTCTGTGTTCCTGCAGGCTGGACAGCTTGAACGTTCAAGGTCAGTTGACCTTTCACCTGACCTTTAATATAGACCACACTGACCTTTCTTTTAGAAACCCAACAGGGGTTTGTGAGAGGTAAGGAAACGCTCTGTCAACCCCAAATCCCACAACTGTGCGAGCCCTCCCGGGAGCACTACTGATCTGAATTACCTGAGGGTTTTTCTGAAAGAGCAGTTGCCTTGGACCTTCCCAGAGGGCATGGTTAGTGACAGAGCATCAAAGTCTGTCCCTCAGACCACAAAACTAGGAGAAGCACAAGATACAAATTTGACCCTTAACAAAGATTTCAGATTTCTGGATTCATCCACACACCTGATCTCCATTGAACTCATTGCAGGATCCCAATCATTCGGTTTTTGTTTTTTTAAGATTTTTATTTATTTATTCATTTGACACACAGAGAAAGATCACAAGTGGGCAGAGAGGCAGGCAGAGACAGAGAAATGAAGGGAAGCAGGCTCCCCGCTAAGCAGAGGGCCTGATGCAGGGCTCGATCCCAGGACCCTGAGATCATGACCTGAGCCGAAGGCAGAGGCTTCATCCACTGAGTCACCCAGGCGCCCAATCATTCGGTTTTAAATGAATAAATCAGCATGCCAGGCGCTGTGGCCCATACTAGGAATATAGGGGTATCAATACAAGACTCGTGGAATTTTTTTTTAAGACTTTGTTTATTTGAGAGAGAGAGTGAGTGAGCATGAGGGAGTGAGCACAAGCAGGTGGTGGGGTGGGGGCAGAGGCAGAAGCAGGCTCCCCTCTGAGCAGGGAACCTGAAGCAGGGCTCGATCCCAGGATCATGACCTGAGCCGAAGGCAGGTGCTTCACCGACTGAGCCACCCAGGCACCCCAAGACTGTGGCATTTAAAGTCCTGTAGCTTGAAAGTATCATGAAGAGAAATCAAGACATTACAATTTACCGCAGCAGGCATGCAAGTAAAATGAGAAAGCAAGTCGCTGTAATAATTAAAAATGTATTTAGAATCTAGTGGTGAAAAAAATCTACATGTATCACTTATGTTTAAGTTGAAAAGATGAAATCCTCTGGGCAAAGAGCCACTGACAGAATCATGAGCAAAATGTAATTATCTGCTACTTAAAGAGACACACACCTGAAAGTCCTGCATAACCTCAAAACTATGTGAAAAATGCAGCTGCTAACCGCCTGCTCTCCTACAAGGTGTAATGAGGTCCTACCAGGTAAAACTACCGTAATTCCTCTTGAGGCATCATCAAGGCTGATGGACACATAGCGTATACATGAGAAAATTCGGATATTGGATTGTGTTATGGGAAAATGCTCAATCTTCTTAGCAGTGTATGAAAAAAAATAGGGGTGCCTGGGTGGCTCAGTCAGTTCAGCTGCTGCCTTGAGCTCAGGTCATGATCCCAGGATCCTGAGATCAGCCAGGCCAGGCTCCCCACTCAGGGTGGAGTCTGCTTCTCCCTCTGCCCCTCCCCCTCTCTCAAATAAATAAAATTTTTTATTAACATAGAATGTATTAAATGCCCCAGGGGTACAGGTCTGTGAATCATCAGGCTTACACATTTCACAGCACTCACCATATCACATACCCTCCCCCAATGTCCATCACCCAACCACCCTATCCCTACCCCCACCCCCCCAGCAACCCTGTTTGTTTCATGAGATTAAGAGTCTCTTATAGTTTTTCTCCCTCCCCAGTCCCATCTTGTTTTATTTTGTTCCTCCCTTCCTACCACAAGCCTCCTGCCTTGCCTTTCAAATTCCTTATATCATATAGATCATATGATAATTATCTTTCTCTGACTTATTTCGCTTAGCATAATCCCCTGTAGTTCCATCCACGTCTTTGCAAATGCAAGATTTTGGGTTTTTTTTTGATGGCTGCATAGTATTCCATTGTGTATATAGAAACCACATCTTCTTTATCCATTCATCTGCTGATGGACATCTAGGTTCTTTCCATAGTTTGACTATTGTGGACATTGCTGCTATAAACATTCGGGTGCACGTGCCCCTTCGGATCACTACGTTTGTATCTTTAGGGTAAATACCCAGTAGTGCAATTGCTGGGTCATAGGGTAGTTCTATTTTCAACTTTTTTGAGGAATCTCCATGCTGTTCTCCAGAGTGGTTGCACCAGCTTGCATTTCCACCAATAGTGTAGGAGGGTTCCCCCTTCTCCACTTGTTAATTTTAGCCATTCTGACTGGTGTAAGGTGGTATCTCATTGTGGTTTTGATTTGTATTTCCCTGATGCTGAGTGATGTTGAGCACTTTTTCATGTGTCTGTTGGCCATCTGGATGTCTTCTTTGCAGAAATGTCTGTTCATGTCCTCTGCCCATTTCTTGATTGGATTATTTGTTCTTTGGGTGTTGAGTTTGATAAGTTCTTTATAGATTTTGGATACTAGTTCTTTATCTGATAGGTCGTTTGCAAATATCTTCTCCCATTCTGTCAGCTGTCTTTTGGTTTTTTTGACTGTTTCCTTTGCTGTGCCAAAGCTTTTGATCTTGATGACATCCCAATAGTTAAATAAAATCTTTAAAAAAAGAAAAAATAAATAAATTGAGCCACCTTCTAGGCACCATTAAGGTTTCAGCTAACAAAAATAAAATAGAGTGGTAAAGTTCATTGCTGGCAATCAGGAGAAATATGCATTCATATCACAATGCCTAGTGACACCATAAATGGGATACATCTGTCCAGGGATAATAAGGAAATATTGCAACAAAAACTATGAAATTGTTCAAATCCTTTGTTTTGGTATCATTGCTGAATCTTAAGGAAATATCCTGGTAAAAAAAAGTTGTTGTGTTTTTTTTTTTAAACGTTCATATTGGCACTGTTTAGAATTTCTTTAAAAATTAGAGAAACACTCCAAATTCTCAGTGTAAAAGGATTAGCTAATTAGGCCATGGAACCTTGACTTTGCTACAGATGTTGGAACAAGAAGCAGGTGTCTGCATCAGCCCATAAGGGATAAACACCATCCAGAATTACCTTCCCCCCAAACTAGAAAAATGCACAAAATCTAGGAATCAGTGTATTTTCAGACACTGACAGCAAGGCAGAAAGTGACCGGGATCCCTGAGAAAAGGAAACAGTAATGGTGAGGCCTGCCATGGCCAAGGCTTTCTGTTTGGGGGTAATCCCCAGAGCGCAGCTCCCCGAGGAGAATCCCAGACTCCATGCACCGTTCCTCTGGGTTGAGGAGATGGACGGACGCTCTGACAGGCCGTTTCTAGAACTGCCAGAGGAGGGTGCCCGGGGAGGAGAACCATGCGGAAGAAGGGCCTCAGACATTTAGGTAGGGGTCCTCTTGAGTCTTTGACTAAATGCCAGTGAGGGCACGTGTAGAGAAAAATCCCACAGGGCCAGACAAGAACAGCTCCCAGAGAAAGAACAACAATCCCAGAGGTTACACCGTGCAGGGGATGATTTACGTCTCCGGGAGCTAGAGGGAAAGATCTCACTGAATATTCAGGGCACTAACGAGGCTCCTTAGAAAGGCCACACCTGACAAATGGGGTTTCATTTGTTCTAGGAAAAAAATTAGCTGAAAGCACCTTACATGACTTTTTGCTACTAAAACTCAGTCAGGAAAAGTTAGATGGCTTAATGAGCCGTACATCTGTAAGTAAAATGAATTTGTAATTAAAGGCCTTCCCACAATGAAAATCCCAGGTTCGGTTGGCTTCACAGGTGAATTCGACTTAACATTTGAGGAAGAAACATGACCATTTCTGCACAGATTCTTCCAGAAAATAGGAGAAGGAGCCCTTCTGAAGTCATGTTATGGGATGAGCATTCTCCCGACATCAAAACCAGATGAACACATTATAAGAAACTATATTATGGTTTCTACATTATAAGGAAACTACAGGCGCATAGTTCCCATGAACTTAGACGCGTAATCGCAAAGCGGCCACCTCCGTTTGCTGATGAAAAGCATCTATAGAAGATCTCTAGTGGGGCGCCTGGGTGGCTCAGTGGGTTAAAGCCTCTGCTTTCGGCTCAGGTCATGATCCCAGGGTCCTGGGATCGAGCCCCACATCGGGCTCTCTGCTCTGCGGAGAGCCTGCTTCCTCCTCTCTCTCCCTACCTGCCTCTCTTGCCTACTTGTGATCTCTGTCTGTCAAATAAATAAATAAAATCTTAAAAAAAAAATGCTAATCATCGTTTAAAAAAAAAAAAAAAAGAAGATCTCTAGCTAGGATCATCCTTTAGAGTAAAAAAACATGCTTTCCTCCTAGCCACTTGTAAACCTTATGGAGTTCAGAGCCAGTGCAATTAAAACAAAATAAACAAACATGCTGAAGGAAATGACACTACACGATTTCAAGACTTATTCTGAAACCATAGTAATTATAACAGGATGATGCCCGTGGAACAGAACAGAATCCAGGGAGAAACACCCACAAATGTGTGGGTGGTCACTTGCTTTTTGACATAGCACCAAGGTGAGGAAAGCACACTTTTTTCAACAAATGGCTTTCAAAAAACTGAATATCTATATGGTCTTAACTCTGATCCTTCATACCATGTACAAAATTAACCCTAAATGGATATAATCTTTTTAAAAATTTTTTAATTAACATATAATGTATTAGTAGCCCCAGGGGTAAGGGGTACAGGTCTGTGAATCATCAGGCTTACACATTTCACAGCACTGGATTGTGTGGTGGGAAAATGCTCAATCTTCTTAGCAGTATATGAAAAAAAAATAGGGGTGCCTGGGTGGCTCAGTCAGTTCAGCTGCTGTCTTGAGCTCAGGTCATGTTCCCAGGATCCTGAGATCAGCCAGGCCAGGCTCCCCACTCAGGGGGGAGTCTGCTTCTCCCTCTGCCCCTCCCCCCTCTCAAATAAATAAAATTTTTTATTAACATAGAATGTATTATATGCCCCGGGTGTACAGGTCTGTGAATCATCAGGCTTACACATTTCACAGCACTCACCATAGCACATACCCTCCCCAACGTCCATCACCCAGTCATACTATCCCGCCACCCCCCACCCTCCCCGCAACCCTCAGTTTCTTTTGTGAGATTAAGAGTCTCTTATGGCTAAATGGATATAATCTTAAATGTGGGGGCTAAGACTTTATCTCCTCTGTAAGAAAGTGCTGGAGAAAATCTTGGAGGCTTTAGGTAGGGGCAAAGACTTATTACGTAGGACACAACCTACTGCAAAATAAAAATGGGGAAATTAGACTTCATCAAAATTCAAATGTTTTCGTCTTTGAAAGATGCCATTAAAACGAAGAGGCAAGCCACAGACTGGAAGAAAAGATTGGCCAAACATGTTTCTGATAATAGACTTCAATGCAAAATTTATAAAGAAAGCTTACAACTTGATACCAAGAAGAACAAGCCAATTTTTAAAATTGGCCAAAGATTTGAATGAACACTTCTCCAGAGAAGATATGTAAATGTGTAAATAAAATAATATAAAGTGGTAAATAAAGACACAAAATGTCTAATGCATGTGTAGACAATGGAGAGAATCAGAAATGAATCCAAAAATGATTTTTTTGTAGTCACTGAAATACTTTTTTTTAAAAAATATTTTACTTATTTATTTGACAGAGCAATCACAAGTAGGCAGAGAGGCAGGAGGGGGGGCGGGGTGAGGGGGAAGCAGACTCCTCGCTGAGCAGGGAGCCTGATGTGGGGCTCGATCCCAGGACCCTAGGATCATGACCCGAGCCTAAGGCAGAGACTTTAACCCACTGAGCCACCCAGGTGCCCCTGAAATACTTTTAAATAAGGTTTTTAAAAATGTTTTTTTAATTGATTTTGTTTTTTGGAAGATTTTATTTGTTTATTTCACAGAGAGCACAAGCAGGGGGAGGGGCAGGCTGAGGGAGAATCACACCTACCACTGAGCAGGAAGTCTGACCCAGGGCTCCATCCCAGGACCCTGGGATCATGACCTGAGCCGAAGACAGACACCTAACCGACTGAGCCACCCAGGCGACCTAACAAGGGGTTTTTAAAAACAAACGTTTTTATTAAAAAGCTGAAGTTCAAAATAGAGAATGGATAATCATTGATTTGGGTGACAAGATGCCAAATTTCCAACATTTACCTTGTGGCAACAGCCCAACATGTAAGCTCGAAAGTGAAGAATACAGATCCCAGAATCTTGGGAATCCCAGAATCCCAGAATGTCACATAAATGTAATTTTAGAGTTTGCAAAATTTCAGAGAGGATGCTACATGGACTCTTCTCTGGCTAATAATTTATAGCTCCAGGTTCATTGCTGGGAGGAGAATAAAGTCTGCTCTTTGTTGAAGGAGCAGAGGAATCAGGAGCGGCCCCTGGTTCGGAAGAGATGACAGGCGCTGTGTTCTCCAAAGCAAGCAAATGTCTTTTCAAGAAGGAATTGGCATTTGGATCCTGCTGCTGCTGCAGGAGACCTCCATCTGCAGAATAAGAATAGCACAGCAGAATGCCGTCCCTGCTGCTCGGCTCCCGCGTTTGTATTGTATCAATCACAGATCCATCGAGAATTCACTTGCTTTCATTCTTTTGCAAAATTGCTGAGATGCTCTGAGGTTGAAGTGGATGGACAGATGCATCCGGCATGGGGTGCCTGGCTCTGGGCTAGGTGCCCTCAGAACACCTGGGGGCTTGTTCGGAAATGTGTCACTCAGGTGCAGGGACCGAACAGAACAGTTCCTTGAGTCTCTTACCCAGGTTTTTGTCTGAAAATACACATTCCCAGTGAGGGAAGGGCCTGGGCTGTGTACCCATCTGGGTCCTACTTAAGAAGCTTCTCGGGATTAGCATGATGCGGAAAGGGCATCCCTCGTGTACTTACCTCTCCGAGCCTCAGTTTCCCCATCTGTAAAATCAGGGTGTTACAAGTTGACAGTTCTTGGGAACCCGTGGGCCAGATGTTTTAGAATTCAGAAATTTTCAGATTGTAGAAAAGTAATGTTGTGCTGATAGCCAGCATCACCTAATGTCCCGGGAGGGTGCGGGGCTGGACACCATGGTAAAAACCTGTTAATATTTCTGGAGAGAAATGTATGAATATTCACTGTATATGGGATAAATAAAGACAATGATTAGCCTCATGTTAAGGTCAGGTTTTGCTGCCAAGTGTGCTTGCTGTAAATCTATAAAAAGATTTTTGGTTTTCAAGGTTTATAGATTTCAAAACTGTGGGTGAGGGCATGTGGAACCATTATTATATTCAGGGCCACTGCTAGGCTGTAGGGCTTTTCTGTGGGAAGAACAAGATAAGCATTTTACCATGGAAACCACCAGCTTTTGTGTAAATTTGGACAGTACCCCTTCTGGGCGATCACAGCCCCTATGCCCATAACTTGGCAAGTACAGTAGGAGTAATACATCATTTCCTTCACGGTAAATGTCAGTGGTCAGCCCATCCTTAACTAGGCATCTTTGTGCAGTGCACAACCCGTACAACCAGACACTGTACCACCAGTGGCCCTGATCATACCCACATCTCAGGGTTGCTGGAGGAATAAGCAGTAATGTAGGATATCCCCCTCCCCCACAGATACAGCTCTACTTCAGACTATCTCTCATGCTCTAGATAAATGCTTTTCAGGTGTGACAGTGCATGTGACTCACCTGGCTTCTCAAAATGCAGGCGGGCTGTGTGTAATACTGTGTTTCTAGCAAACTTGCAAGTCACATGCTGCTGATTCATAAACCACACTTTGAGTAGTAAGGTTCTAGACCCATTTATCCATCTTCCTCTGGATGTCCCACATGAACTTAATTAAGCATGTCCCATATGAAGTTATGGCCTTTCCAGAAACCTGTTTCTGCTCCTGCTTATCTGACCCCCATTCATGGACCCAGTCTCCAGATACTGTCTCCCAAGTTGGCAATGTGCCAGTCCTCCCTGCTTCCTTAGGTCCTCTTCCTCACCCACACAGTGATCAGTTGCTAAAAGCGACAGATTCTACCTCCTTGATATTTCTCCCATTCATTTTTGAGCTGGACAATCCTTTATAGTGGAGATCTGTCCACAGGGGGCAGACACAGCCCTGGTCGAGAACCACTGCTCCAATCTCTTGCCTCCATTTCTCCAGCTACTGACTTGGATCACTTCTTTCCTAGGGATAGTCTGGTGTTTCATCTTTGTGTATATTTTAATTATCCTATAACAATCTGTTAACATTTCTGTGTTCTCCACTTGAGTGTGAGTCCTAAGAATTCCCACGCTCTTGGCATCCTTCACAGAGCCTGATATAGGCAATGCTTTACACATATGAGTGAATGAATGAATGAATGATTCAATCCCCTCACAGCTGCAGGTTCCTAGAAGGAGGAAGCTCAGGGTTCCGCTCACAGGAGGTCTGCCCCAGGATTCGAGTAACACCTGTGTGTATCTAGAGAGAGCCCAAGGTACAGAGGGAGCCGTGAGGACCAGATGATATCCAAAGTAGATTCTGCCCCAAGATACTCCCACCTGCCCTTTGGCCTCTTTCTCTCTCTTGTTTGTGTCTGGCCTCTCTACACTGCTTAGAATGGTCGTTCATTCCACTGCTTCTCAACCCAGACTGCACGGGGCTGTGTTGCTACATGAGCAGCTGCTCAAAGATGCTCTCTTCATCCTGAATGGCTGCCCTTGAACCCTGTTTAGAGCTTATGTTTGAAACCCAGGTTGGCTTGTTCTGAGCAAACCATGAGAATACCCATGGCTTATGCATTGCATATCAGGAGACTCAAGGCCTCCTCCGAGGCCCCAGGTTTGAATTTCACTTTTGCCATTGGCTCTTAGTTGAAGTCCGACCCTTAGGAATCATTTGTCTAAATTTGCTGTTTTGCCAAGATACTGTAATAGACGAGTGTAGACAATAGAAAAAACATATCTTGGTCCCTGCCCTGGTTCCTGGCCAGAGTTCCTGCAACCCTTGTAATTCCGTGAGGAATCAGGGCACACAGAGCATCTGTTGTACTATTTGGTCTTTGACCTGGTTCTTGACACAGAGCTCCCACATCCCTTGGACTTTGCCGGATGGTAGCAGTGTTCTTTGATCTACTGAGGTGATGTTTGTTGGGCTTCTGGATGGGGGCTGGCCACCAGAGAGACCATGCCATGATTAGAAGCTTGGAATATTCAGCCCCACCCCCCATTCTCCAGAGAGGGAGAGGGGCTAGAATTGGAGTTATTGGTGGATCATGTCTAGGTGATGAAGCATTCATAAAGATCCTAGAAGTCTGGGGTTTGGAGGGCTTCCGGGCTGGTGAACACTTGGGGGTGCTGGGAGAGTGGCGTGCCCAGAAAGAGCATGGAGACTCTGTGCCCCTCCCCATATCTTGCCGTATGTGTCTCTTGCATCCCGATGTTCATCCTTCAACCTATTCTTTTCAGTTTCCCTGAGTTCTGTGAGCCACTCTAGCAAATAAATCACACCTGAGGAGGGGGGCATGGGAACTTCTGGTTTATAGCCAATAGGTCAAAAGCCCACGTGACATCTGGGCTTGTGCCTGGCATTCAGAGTGTGTGTGGGGGGGTGTAGTCTTGTAGGAGTCAGCCCTTCACCGGTGGGATGTGACACTGTTTCCAGGTAGAGAGTGTCAGAATTGGATTGAATTGTAGGACCCCCAGCTGGTATCACAGAGAACTGCTTGTTGTGAGAACTGCCTCCGCCCCAACCTGGTGTCAGGAGGGTGGGTGTGGCTGCGGGGGGGGGGGGTGCTGAAGGGGGGTAAAGGGGACACACAGGAAGGGAGCTCGCTTTTCCTATCTCAGCCACACGGGCTGAAACTTAATAGATTGCCTAGTTGTCTGCAACTATTTTAGTCTGAACGTGACTCCTTTTGTCTTCCAGCTTGTTCTTTGTCTCCATAGTGTCTTTCAACCATTTTTAATCAGCTTTTGCCACTTGGGCTAGAGTTTTAATCTCTTCCCATATCTGTCTGCAAACCCCCACCCCCCGGTCTGTACTTCTGTCTGCCTCCTGTCTTGCTCCACCAGGGAGGCCAATTCCAGTGGGCCAGGAGTCAACCAATCTGGGCTTGAATTCTGGCTCTGTCTCTCATTAGATGAGTGATTTATTTAGCAGAAGCTGTTTATTCCAGTCGTCTGCTTCCTAATCTGCAAAAAAGGGTGCAGACATCCACCATGTTGGTTGGCGTGAGGATGAAATGGAAAGTATGGAACACGCTAATAAAAGGTAGCCACGTTCACGGCCAACTTCCTTTATGAAACTATGTGTTTTTTTGGGGAAAAAAAAAAAAAAAACGTATTAAGAGCAAACACTCCCAAGCCACCTAGAGTTGAGTCTCTGCCCATTGTGTAAAGAGGTTTAGTGTACAGCTGTCCCTCCTTGAGACAGAGCTCCTTCTTTCTTCTTTCATTCCTTCTTTGGGCATTTCCCCTTCATCCTGTTGCCATTTTGGTTCTAGGCACAAAATTGTTTCTGGCTGGATCGGTCAGGTAAAGATCCCAGACTGGACGCAGCCGTTTAAAAAAAAAAAAAAAAAGTCGGGGCGCCTGGGTGGCTCAGTGGGTTAAAGCCTCTGCCTTCGGCTCAGGTCATGATCCCAGGGTCCTGGGATCGAGTCCCGCGTCGGGCTCTCTGCTCAGCGGGGAGCCTGCTTCCCCCTCTCTCTCTGCCTGCCTCTCTGCCTACTTGTGACCTCCGTTTGTCAAGTAAATAAATAAAATCTTAAAAAAAAAAAAAAAGTCTTCTCTAGCTGGTGGCTGGTCCAAACCAACGTGAACCCCAAGCCTTTGTTATTCTTGCATAATGACACACTCAATTGCTTTTTAAAAACAAAACTGAGGGGCGCCTGAGTGGCACAGTGGGTTAAAGCCTCTGCCTTTGGCTCAGGTCAGGATCCCAAGTTCCTGGGATCAGAGCCCAACGTCAGGCTCTCTGCTCAGCGGGGAGCCTGCCTCCCCCACCTCCCTGCCTGCCTCTCTGCCTACTTGTGATCTGTCAAATAAATAAATAAAATATTAAAAAAATAAAAGCGAACACTGAAAATTAAAAAGCAGACTAATACAGAGACTGGTTTTCATTGCAGTCTCTCGTATTTCAAATTAATGGGGTTTTGTTGGAATGTGAAGGCTGCATTTCCCAGGTAGACCATTTGGAAGAGGAGTTCCCACCTGGAATCTGGGCTCTTTCTTCCCTGCCTCTGCCTTTACCTTTGTACTTTCCTTTTTCCTTATTTCTTTCCTTCTGTCTTCATCTTGTTCTAACGCTGTTCCCTCAGCATCTCTTCTCGAAGCCGCTGATACCCCTGTGGTGTCCTCTAAACACTTATCAAGCTCTTTGGTATAAAGAGCCACAGAGAAGGATTCGGGTAGATCATTAGAGAATGTCAAAGCTGGAAGGGCTCGGAGGTCACCTCACTTAAGGTTCTCAAACTGTGTTCCTCACAACCCGAGGGGTCCATGGAGGTTCACGGGAACTTTATGGGGAAAAGAGGCTCGGGGGTCCTCAGACTATTCGATCACAGCATCTCTGCTTCATCTACTGTACATCTGAGTGCTCAGCATTCAAAAAAAAATTCAAGAGGCTTATTTTTCTTTTGAATTGAAAAACCGCAGACCTAGCTCAATTCTTACATTTTACAGGTGAGGGAGCTGAGGCCCCAACAGGAAGTGATTACCTCCAGGAGACACACCACCCCTTGGTGGATGAAGCAAGGCTAGCAGCCTCAACTGAGATAGGTAATTCAGAGATTACCGTTTTCCCCATCTCAAAGAGGTGGTATGATTGTGACCCGTCCTCAGCCAGCTCCGTGTTTAGAATCCGGCTGTTTCCATTCTGACTGTTCTGCCTAGGCCGTGTTACGCTGTGGAGAGGATGTTGGTGCTGGGAGAGGATTGTAAGATGGGGGACAGGTTGTTTGTTTCTCACGTCAGTCTTGCTAGAATCTTCTTTATGGCTTCATATTGGAAACACGAGGCCCAAGATGTCTGATAAACTCTCTGTGTTGAATGTACACCTGACTCGTCTCCCCACGTCCTGTAAGTCATCCAGGACCCCAGGGGGCCACAGTGTGCCAGCAGGAAGGCAGGGACTAGCTGTGCAAAGCTCAGAATCACCCTGCGAGAGGGATTCCCCCAGAGGTTTGTGCTCCACCAAGCCCTCGGGGTCCTGCCCCCTCAAACGTCCTCTTGGCCAATGGTTCTTAGTCTTTTTGGATATTGTGATTTTTTGAGGAAATGTTTGAAAAGGCTTTGGGGGCTGCCGTGGAATTGCCGATATTGTTCTTATTTTCTGAATCAATGTCTACTATCATAATAGTTATGTGATCACCAGTTACGTCTCAAGGAAAGACACAACTTGAGAAAGGAGAGCTCTTTCTAAGAAAGGACACTTTGGCGCTGGATACTAAGGATCCTGGCTGGTGCTCCTGCTCTTCACTGGGAGGTGGATCAGTAATGACCTCACCTTGGCCCTCCGTTCCTGTAGCTCTTGCAGTGTCAGCCAGAGGGCACTGTTGGTGCCATCGGAGATACCCATTAGCTGGCCACTGCCGAGAGGGCATTTCAGTCTTACTCTGAGAATAAACAAACACTGGGCATGTTCTCATTCAGGCTCGCTTCCCAGTGACATTTTCCACTGTCCTAGATGAGACAGGGACAGGCCCTGACCAAGGGATGTCCACTTAGTTCATTAAAAAGAAGTGCATTTTCCACTGATTTAAGACAACTGAACTCCACGGTCTGGACATCTTCCAAGCAGAAGGGACCAGAGCAAGGACAGTAGTGACACCAGGCATGGGTGGGAGCTGGCCACTGGTGGGGACAATTACAAACCCTATCTGGCATGGTTGAAAATGGGATACATTTTAAATCTAATCTTCTCACGTGAAATGTTTAGATAACACATTTAAAGAAATTAGAATAGAATAAACGACTTCGAGTATGTTTCCTTTGGCACAATAGAAATAAGCCAATCATTTCTAGAAATAAAGCTAAAAAATGTCTGTCATGGGAGCAGCTATGGGGTGTCTGAAAAGGAGTGGGTCTGGAATTGGAAAGTTGGGGCTCCCAGGGCAGGTCTGCAACTTCTGGAGGGTGGACAGCCACTCAGAGGCGTGTTGCTTAGTGGCCAAAGTGTGGGGTTCTGAAGGTACACCAGCCCACGCTGGAATACCAGCTCTGTCACCAAAACCATATAACCTTCCAGAAGACCGTTTCCTTATATTTCCCATGGGTGGTGGGACAACATGATCATGGTGGGCCTCCTAGAGTATGACCCAACAGAATTTGTGGGCAAAACAGGAATGAAGAAAGCTCCCATTCATCCACTGAACAGGAAGGGTTCAGATTGGTGGTGGCCTTTACCATGGCCAAGACCACCAGTGGGGGCCGCATCTCTGTTTCTCCCTCTCCATCCTTTGGTGCACACGAGCAGGGCCCCCCACATGCTCAGGCACACAGCCCACCCAACCTGCACAGTCTTTTGTCAATGAGCCATGAACAAACCATACACAGAGAGAAGCTTCTTTTTTTTTTTTTTTCCCTTCAATTTAATTGAAGTTACTTAGAAAAATAATCAGGCTTGAATGGCTTTTCCTGGAGGAAGGTTCATGAACATTTCACGCTTTTGTTGGCAATATGGAATTCAGCTTTCTTGAACAGTACAGTAGGAGACAGGGAGAGTTTTCTAAAACAAGCCCTCTACTGCATACAAAGATGTAAGAAAAAAAAATCACACTCCACAAAGATGTTAAGTTATATGGGCATATACCATACTGAGCATGCTCATAGGAAAACAGTACGGGCAGCCACCTGACAAAGAGCAGCAAACCGAAATTCGCCTGCGAACAGCCAAGGGGCAAGCTGGTTATCGTAAGTCCTGTTGCCTGTTCGTAGGGTCCGGTCAGCTGATGAGAAAAGGCTGGAAGAAATGCTGGTTGTTGCAAACTGGGGAGCCATGAGGTCAGTCCCGCTGACACAGGAGGGGGCCCGGGAGGGATTCCAGTCCCCCGGGATGGCACAGAACGGGGCAGCTCTGACTGTGTGTGTTGGTGTGTGTGGGGGAGGGGCAGTCTTCGAGGGAGATGGTCTGACACCAGAGTCCCTTGGGTTCTTGCCAGGTTGGAACAGGGCCTGAGTCATCACTACCTCAGCAGGGTCTAGAGCCCACCAGCTAAGGGGGCTAGTGACTTGCTTTTTTGTTGTTTTTTTTCCTGGGAATTTTCTTCCAGCAGGAATTAGCCCCTTGTGCCTCCACTCCTCTGCTGTCAGGAGGGCGGGACTCATTGGGTAGACAGGGAGGAAGGAAGGTCCCCCCTGAGACACCCTCGGTCAACTGACTGCCTTTCTTCCCAGACCAGCTGGGGAGGCGAGGAAGGGGACGGGGAGGGTAGTCCAGAGAAGCTGCAAGAATTCAAACCCTGTGGCTAATATTCTAGAATTTTCCAACCAAAGGGATAGGTTAAGCAGGAATGTCCTTGCAAATACTACCCTACCTGTACCTGGTTTTGAAAACACAGCAGCACCTTTGAAAAGTGGCTTGGAGGTGGGATGCCGGCCTGTACTTTTCTCCAGCGAAGCATGCAATGGGAAGTGTTTTCAAACAGTGTTCTTTAAAAAACAAAACAAAACAAAAACCCAAAAACACAAGCTTTTGCTTCCCAGGCACATTTTTACCCATGGATTCTTTTTCACCAAAGACACAGAATACTTTCTACATTCTGCACAACAGTTGATTCAGTTTTGGTGGGGTTTTTTTTTTTTAAGGTTTTTATGCTATTAGAAAATAAAACGTGAACACAAAACACAAGAAGAAAGTCCCTCATTGCAGAACTACACTGATGCCTTGTCCCCTAAAGGACAGTCTTTCTCACTTGAGAGAAGATGTAGGAAAGATGTAGATGTTGGTGGGAACACAGAGCTTGGGAAGTCTATGGGAATTTCTGTTGGAAAACCGAAAGCACATGGTGGAATTGAAGAAGCACTGCTCAAGGGTTGGGCTCCCTTTGTGTGCATTGAGTAACCTAAGGCTTGAGGAGTGGGGGGACCGTTCTGTGGCCTTATGTCCCCCTGTCCGCTCCCCCCTTCCTCTATCCATACCACCCAAGACCATCCCCTGCTCCCTTCGGGAAGGATGGAATCATTGCCCAGGGTAGTATCCAGGATTAAAACCATTGCACTTAAATAAAAGTTTGATTCATTTGATAACGTACCTCTGTTGCTATAAACCAGATAGAGATGGATTGGTACTGTTTTATTGTTTTGTTTTGTTCTGGAGAAAGGTCAGGGAAGTTGTTTTATCCTCGACAACCTCAGATATGCTAAATCGACCTAACCGAAGTATATTCTGTGGAACATCTCTGTGATCTGCAAAATAAGAGTATCCTGGTCACATAAGTTCAGGAAATGCTACCAACTCAATGCTTTGGGGGGTTCATAATGCACAGCGTACATCCAAGGCTCTTAAAAGTCCTGCAGAAAGGAAATTGACTTAACTTTCTTTCCCAAGGATATTTGACCTCACAATGCTTTTTTTCCTTTTCATCTTTCTTTCTTTCTTTTTCTTTCTTTCTTTCTTTCTTTTTTTGCATCGCACTAACTTCACAACTCCTAGACCCTTTGTTCTATGGAGCACATATCAGGAAATGCTGGACAATGATTCATTAGCAGAAGCCTTGTTTGTGAGGACAGTGTCCCCTGCCTAGAAACAGGGCCCAGACTCCCAACTCCAGGGACAGCGAGGCCTGTCACTCTATTCAGTAAAACACATGGCACACATCTCTGTCCATGGAGGGCACTGTCACTGTGCCCTTCACAAAGGCGAGAGAACTTGGAAGAAGGTATACAACATTTTATAAAAAGCTTTGGCCACCCTCTCCAGTGCACACCTCACCCACATTCAATAAAATCATATTCTCAGTGAGATGTGGCAGCTGCTGCTGGGCTGGCCGTGAGCTTTACAGTTTTAACAGTTTCTGTGAATAAATTATACATTTTTGTTTGTTTAGAATATTCTCACCCCTTTGCTATATACTGCGTCAAAAACAAAACAAAAAGCAAAACTTACCCACACCCCATCCCACCCCACCCCCTATTATTAGAACTATAATTATTATTATATACAGGATCTGCTACCAACTCATTCACTAGTTGTAAGAGGGATGTGGCTCAAACTTCACCCGAGGCATTGAAATGGCTGGAAATGAGAAGCGTGTGCAGATGGTAATTAGCAAGGAACAGGAAGTGGAATGTTTCCGACCTTCCGGAGGAAAGGGGGCACAGATTACAGTCATGGAAGGCTGTCCTTGAGGCTCATGCATGGTGCTCGCCAAGGCGCTGATGGTCTCAAGCCTTTGGAGGACTTGGGAGGGGTATGTGCGTGCGTGTGTGCGTGTGTGCGTGTGTGTGTACAGGTGGTCCACCTTCAACCTTCACCAGGGGGGAAATGCCAGACCACTCCAGATCCCCAGTGTACGAGGCCTGCCTGCCACAGCCTCTCATTCTTGGACACAGCAAAGAGGAGAGAACGCTTCCATGCCGAGGCATGGGTGCTGGGCTGCCGGCACAGGAAGAGGCACTTGGCGAATGAGTCCCTTCCCTCCCCCAAGGCAGACAGTACTAATCAGTCACAGCCCCGCTCCTGCTGTGCCTGGTGAATCCATTCTTGGGGCTTAAAGGCAGATACTACCAATGCACTGGAGTAGGCAACATGATGAGAAACACTTTTGTCTTCTCTTGCGTTGGGCAATGAGCCTGGATTACTCACCAAGTCAAGTGGCCTGTTTTAAGTGTGTGGTTTTCAAATTTGGGCCAGAGAAAAATGCAAATTTGTCGGGTCATGGACCTTCAGGGGTTGTTCAAAATGGTCCAGACCTCATGTGAAGTCCATGACCATGAGGAGTTTGCTAATGGTTGAGCTGGAAACTGTGTCCACATAAAGCTTCTTGAGGGCTGAGACTATTGGTTTCGTTCAATGCTCTACCCGCAGGGCCTACAATGAGGCCCAGCACGTAGTAGTTGCTCAATAAATACTTGTTGACTATCAAGTAACAGCCACTTCACCAGCATAACTGGCACTGCCAGTTAAAAATTTCTGTAGAAAAGTCGACTCTATCAGACTACTAATTCTGGTGAAAAAGGGAAAAGAAAAAAAAAGCTACAATCAGCTCTTCTACTTGGGTTAAAAAAAAAATCACTTTCTCTTAGCGCAAGGGACTCTTGGGTTGCTTGGAATCGGTCCCTCACAAAGGTGCCTTTTTCTAATTTCTCACCGATTTCTGAGAAGGGTAGTATCGACAGACATCACGATGGTTGTTATCACACAGTTAACCCTATGAGCGCCGAGTGAGGAGAACGTTCACGCCCCAGAATGAGCTGTAACAAGCACAGATCAAAAACACACATTTCTTCTGCAAAGACATGAGACTCTTGCTGCCACAGAAAGAAATCTCTACAGAGACCATGTTTAAATAACTATAAATAATATTAATTAGAATTTATGGGATGCACAATTCATGGAATTCACCAGAGCACAAGGAAACCTCTGAGACAGTGTTGTAGGTATTCACGTCTAAATACGAGGACACCCATCCTTTTCCCCTGCAAAGACAGCCGTCCTTCCCTTCTAAGGATTTTAAATAATTCTCACCATGCCGCTCGCAGCATCATCCCCACAGAAATATTACTTTACAAAATAACCCAATATCCATAGAATTTCTTTCGACAAATAAAAAAATCTTAAATTAAAAAGCACGATTCTCTCTCCCTCTCCCCCACCCCCTTCATTCCAATTTCAGGTAGCTGGGCACTGAGTAATTGAACATTAAAAAATCGAGTTTGTAGACTTCGTACAGCTGCGTCTGGTGCTCGGAGCTGATGTTCTGGAAGAACTCCGTGGTCATCTCGTCAGTAGTTCTCGTCGACTTGGCATAGGTGGGGAACTTCAGGTAGCTGCCCACGCCTGCCAGCCGCAGGATGTAGTTGGAATCCTCCTCCAGCGTCTCGTACTTGCCCACGAGGTCGTAGTGGATGTGGCACGGGTGGCAGAGCGAGTGCACGGTCTGCCAGTGCTCGTTGAAGGGCTCCTCGCGCTGCGTGTGCGGGTCGATGAGATAGGCCACGAACTCCTCGAAGCGCACGTCGTCGCCGCGCCGCAGGGCCTCCTGCGTGGCGTTCTTGCGCTGGCGCCGGATGATCTTGGTGCCGTAGCGCTTGTGGAAGGACGTGTTGTACTTCTGCGTGAACTTGTTGCGGTAGGCCGACACCAGGCGCTCGAAGGGCTCGCGCACGAACAGGAACTTCATGTAGCTTTTCAAGCGGTGGTTGATCTCCGGGATGCTGTACTGGTTCAGGGTCTTGAGGTTGGCGGCCACGTGCGCCTCGTTGGCCGGGATCTCCATGGGGTCGCTGTACTTGCCCCGCCCGCTGAGCACCATCATGAGCCGCTTCCAGTTGGTGCACGCCACCTTGGGCACGTAGCAGTAGATCAGCTCGTGGTCCTCGTCCACCACCAAGTGCTTCAGGTCGTTGGGTGTCAGCACCCGGCGCTTGCGGCTCAGGGCGCTGTTGGCGCGACAGGTGTCCGTGACCTGGTCGCGCCTCATCTGGTGCAGGACGGCCGTGTTCGAGAGCTCCAGCTGCAGAGGGGACACAAGAGCGACACGAGTTCAGTATGGGCATGAGAGATGGGAACCTTGGGCTGCGTCCACAATGCGACGGCCAGTGCAGGGGGGATGGGGACCCAGCGTAAACCGCCAGCGACTGAGATGGCCTGGTCTGCCTTCCTAACTCTCCACCAGCTGCCTCGCCTCTTTGGGTTCTTTGATCCACCATGTTTCCTTTGTGGGGCAATAGTCACGGTCAACTCTGTAGCTTAGGCATCACCCTCTACCAGCCTGGCATGTTCCTAGAGCTGCACATAGGCTGTTTTCCTTCTCTCTGTACAACCACCTTGAAACGAGGCTTATTTAACAGCATCAAAAACCCACCACCGTTGCCAGGCAGCCTACCAGGCTATGCTGTGAGGCACCGGGGATGCGGTCATAACAAATACAAAGAGGTCACTGCTCTTGCAGAGCTGACAGCCTAGCTGGAGAGAAAGAATCGAGGCTCAGAGAGGTTAAGTCACTAGCTTGAGATCACCACCGACCCTGTATTCAAACCCAGGTCGGTCCTCTGGCAACCAGGGCTGCCCACTTTGCACTCTACCCTGAGGTCCAGAACTCCCATCTTCTTGACTGAAGCATGGCGAGTCTGGCATCTGATCGATCTACATTAAAGTAGGCAGATCCAGTTTCTCCACGAGGCCACAACTGTGAACACCAGTTGCTTTGTGCGTCTTCTGGTGCCTGTGCCTTGATGTTCCTCTGGGAACCCATTTTCCTCCACTCCCAGTTCCTTTTCCCTCTCAAGCAGCTGTGTGGTGAGAATGGCAGCCTGGAGCTTGGGGACAGGGAGGGCTAGACTGGGAGGGGAGGGTACAAAGAAAGAGGAAAAGACAGAGAGACGTACTCCCAGTGACGTCACCTCAATACCTAGGTCCATACATTGCTGAAACCAGACCCCTCGACTCCTGGGGTTTTGTACATTAGTCGGTACATCTGCTTTGGCGCATAAAGCGGTGTGAGTCTGGATTTTGGAACCCAAATATAAGGGACTAGCATTTACTACCCTCGAGCCTTTCTTTGCTGCCATATTCATCCACTGATGTATCCATTCAAACATCTGTCCAGACCTCACAGTGTACAAGGCACTAGGCTCAGCACTCACGGGACACAGAACATTTTCCTAAAGGGCTCACAGTCCAGGACACATCAGAGAGCTGGCCGCCTCAGAAGGGCCCAAAGAGAAGACATCTGTGCTCCTCTAGATTCTATGAACAAAAGCGTCTCCTCAAAGGCCATTCACCCCCCCTGGGAGCCAGTGCACCTAGGATAGGAAACAGAACACCGCACTGCCCTGCTGTGCTGACAACCCTATTGTTGTTGGCTTAACGCCACGCCTCTGACTACCTTCCTGAATGCGCAGTGTGGCTCTTTTTTTTTTTTTTTTAAGATTTTTATTTATTTATTTGACAGAGATCACAAGTAGGCAGAGAGGCAGGCAGAGAGAGAGAGGAAGGGAAACAGACTCCCCGCTGAGCGGAGAGCCCGATGCGGGGCTTGATCCAGACCCTGGGATCATGACCTGAGCCGAAGGCAGAGGCCTAACCCACTGAGTCACCCAGGCGCCCCATGGCTCTTCTTTTAAATATCAAAGAGATTGATATTAATTATGGTTAATACTATAGAGAAAATGGGGCACCAGCACTAGGGAACAGCCAGTCTGGGGCTGCAGAGGACATGGTGTCATGGTTGTCTTTCTGCCCCGAGAACACAGACCCCATCCATGTACTTGTCTTTGACGTCCTCCATAGTCTGCGCCAACCTACCTTTCCAGTCCTATTTCTATTCCTCCCCCATTCAGAACTAAAGGGAGCTTCAGAGAAATCAATGATTCACTCTTTTTCCTTTGTTTTTTAATGAAAAAAAAATTTTTTTAATCCCATATATGGCATATTAGTTTCAGATACACAATGTATTGATTCGGTAATTCTATACATCACTCAGTACTCCTCTTAAGCATACTCCTGATCCCTCTCACCTATCTCACTCCCCACACCACCTTCCCTCTGGTAACCACCAGTTCTCTATATTGAAGAGTGTGTTTGCCTCTTTCTTTGTTTTGTTTCTGAAATCCCACATATGGGTGAAATCATATGGTATTTGTCTTTCTCTGGCTTCTTCCACTTAGCATCATACCCTCTAGATCCAGCTGTGTTGTTGCAAATGGCAAGATTTTATCCTTGAAAAATTCCATTGTGTGTGTGTGTGTGTGTGTGTGTATCACATCATCTTTATCCATTCATCTGTCTTCAGACACATAGGCTGCTTTCACATCTTGGCTGTCGTAAACAATGTTGCAATAAACAAAGGGGTGCATGTATCCTTTTGAACTAGTGTTTTCATATTCTTCGGGAAATGATGCAGTAGTGCAATTACTAGATCATACAGTAATTCTGTTTTTAATTTTTTAGTAACTTCCATACAAAAGCGGCTGCACCACTTTGCATCCCCATCAACAGTGCACGAGGGTTCCTTTTTCTCCACATCCTGGCCAACACTTGTTTCTTGTGATTTTAGTGACTGACAGGTGTGAGGAGATACGTCGCTGTGGTTTTGATTTGCATTTCCCAGATGGTGAGTGATGTTGAGTGTCTTTTCAAGGGTCTGTTGGCCATTTGCTTGTCTTCCTTGGAGCAATGTCTGTTCATGTCTCCTGTCCATTTTTAAGTGGATTATTTGGTTTCTGTGGTGGTGTTTTGTAGAAATTCTTCATGTATTTTGGATATTAACCCCTTATTAGACATATCATTTGCAAATATCTCCTCCCATTCAGTAGGTTGTCTTTTCATTTTGTTGTTTCCTTTGTTTACAAAACTTTTTCTTTTTTCTTTTTTTGCTATACTCCAAAAAGTATACTTTTGCTTTGGTTTCCCTTCCCTTAGGAGACAGAGCTAGAAAAAAGTTGCTATGGCTAATGTCAGCGAAATTGCTGCCTGTGCTCTGTTCTAGGATTTTTATGGTTTCAAGTCTCACATGTAGGTCTTTAATCCATTTTGAGTTTATTTTTGTGTATGGTGGGAGAAAGTGGTCCAGTTTCATTCTTCTGCATGTAGCTGTCCAGTTTCCCAACACCATTTGTTGAAGAGACTGTCCTTCCCATTGCCTATTCTGGCCTCCTTTGTCATAGACCAGTTGAGCATATAATCATGGCTTTATTTCTGGGCTCTCTGTGTGTCTTTGTGCCAGCTTTGATTACTAGAGCTCTGCAGTATGTCTTGAAACCTAGGATTCTGAGGCCTCCAGTTTTGTTCTTTTTCAAGATTGCTTTGGCTACTCAAGGTCTTTTGTGGTTCCATACGTGCGTTGGGATTTTTTGTTCTAGTTCTGTGCAAAATGCTGTTGGTATTTTGATAGGGATTGTATCGAATCTGTAGATTGCTCTGGGTAGTATGGACGTTAACAATATCTGTTCTAATCCATGGGCATGAGATACCTTTCCAGTTGTTTGTCATCTTCGATTTCTTTCATCAGTGTTTTGTGGTTTTCAGAGGACAAGTCTTTCACTTCTTTGGGTAGGTTTATTTCTAGGTATTTTATTCTTCTGGGTGCAACTGTAAGTGGGATTGTTGTCTTAATTTCTCTTTCTGCCACTTCATTATTGGTCTAGAGAAATGCACCAGATTTCTGTATATTGATTTTGTGTCCTAAAACTTTCCTGAATTAGTCTATTAGTTCCAGTAGGCTTTTGGTGGGGTCTTCAGGGTTTTGTATATATAGCATGTCATCTGCAGATAGTGAAAGGTTTACTTCTTCTTTACTAATGTGGATGCCTTTTATTTCTTTCTCCTGTCTGTTTACTGTGTGCGGCGAACACTTCCAGTACCATGTTGAGTAAAAGTGGTGAGAGTAGACATCCCTGTCTTGTTCCTGATCTTAGGGAACAGCTCTTACCTTTTCACAATTGAGTATGATGTTAGCTATGGGTTTGTCATATATGGACTTTATTATGTTCTAAATCTACTCTGATGAGGGTTTTTTTTAATCACGAATGGATGTTGTAATTTGTCAAATGCTTTTTCTGCATTTATGGAAATGATCATATATGGTTCTTATCCTTTCTATTACATTGATGTGATGTATCATGTTGATTGATTTGCAAGTATTAAACCATCCTTGCATCCTAGGAATAAATCCCACTTGATTGTGGTGAATGATTCTTTTTTATTGTGTTGTTGGATTTGGTTTGCTAGTATTTTGTTGAGGATTTTTTAATCTATGTTCATCAGAGTTACTGGCTTGTAGTTCTCTCTCTCTCTCTTTTTTTTTTTTTTTTTTTTTTTTTTTTTTTTTTTTTTTTTTTTTTTTTTTTTTTTTTTTTTTTTTTTTTTTTTTTTTTTTTTTTTTTTTTTTTTTTTTTTTTTTTTTTTTTTTTTTTTTTTTTTTTTTTTTTTTTTTTTTTTTTTTTTTTTTTTTTTTTTTTTTTTTTTTTTTGGTGTCTTTCTCTTGTCTTGGTTCAAAGAATCTCCTTTAACATTTCTTGTAAGGCTGGTTTAGTGGTGATGAATTCCTTTAACTTTTGTTTGGGAAACTATCTCTCCCTCTTTTCTGATGAGAACCTGGCTGGGTGGACTATCATGCCACTCTCTTCTGGCCTGCAAAGTTTCTGCTGGAAAAAAAAATATCAGCCTTAGGAGGTTTTCCTTCTCTGCAACTGCTTTCTTTTCTCTTGCTGCTTTTAACATTCTCTCTTTATCACTACTTTTTGCCATTAAAAAAAAAAAAAGATTTTTATTTATTTGACAGAGAGAGACACAGTGAGAGAGGAAACACAAGCAGAGGGATTGGGAGAGGGAGAAGCAGGCTTCTCGCCGAGCAGGGAGCCTGATGTGGGGCTCAATCCCAGGAACCTGGGACCATGACCCAAGCTGAAGGCAGACGCTTAACGACTGAGCTACTCAGGCCCCCCCTACTTTTTGCCAATTTAAATTACTGTGTGTCTTGGTGTGGATCTCCTTGAGTTGATTTTGTTGGGGGAGGGTTGTTCTCTGTGTTTCTTGGATCTGGATATCTGTTTCCTTTCCCAGATTAGGAAAGTTTTCAGCTACTATTTCTTCAGATAAGTTTCCTGACCCCTTTTCTTCCTCTTCTGAGATTCCTATAATGCAAATGTTATTATGCTGGACTATGTTACTGAGTTTCCTTAACCCATTCTCACTTTCTATTCTTTTCTCTTTCTCCTGTGTAGCTTGACTGCTTTCCATTACTCTCCATTACTTTCCATTACTCATTGATTGCTGATCTGTTCTTCTGCTTCCTCTAGTGTATTGATTCCCTTTAGTGTATTTTAAATCTTGGTTATTGTGTTCTTTATCTCTGATTGGTTCTTTTTTACGTTTGCTCCTTGTTGAGGGTCTCACTGATGTCCTCCACTCTTCTCAAGTCCGGTGAGTATCTTTATGACCATTACTTAAACTTCTCTATCAGCCTTACGGCTGATCTCCATATTGTTTGGCTCTCTTGCTGTGATTTTTGTCCTGTTCTTTTATGTGGGACACATTCCTTTGTCTCCTCATTTTGTTTTACTCTCTGTGGCTCTTTCTATGGATTAGGAAAGTCTCCTGATCTTGAGAGTGGTGAACTCATGAAGAAGAGGTCCTGTTGTGCCTAGCAGTGAGATGGTCCCTGTTCAGCAGAACCTGGCACTTCAGGGGGGGGTCTCCCGTGTGCACCGCACGTGCCTTACTGTTGTGGGTGAGCCGCTTCTGCCCCCAGTGCATTTGTCTGCAGTGGCTCTCTTGACCTGCTGTGGGCAGGGTTTGGTCTTTGTGGTGTGAGTGGGCCAGTCTGGGGCTGCCTTGCACTTGAGGAGGGTCAGCCCAGGCATCTGCCACAGTGGCAGTAGCACTGAACTGCAGGGACTCGCCTTGTGTTGTTCCTTGAGAAGCGTTGGTTGATGGACAAGGCCTGTGGACCAGTGATGCCCCCAGCCCATTGCTGGGGCTGCAGTCAGGCTGGCATGTGTGGTCATCATCTCCTCTCCCCAGGGAAGGAGGCACTTTGGAACAATGTTGGTCCCTGTCGGGGCTGTCTGCACATGGCTAGGCTTGTGACACTACTTTGGATGGACTTCTGCTGGTGCTGGGTTGGATGGGACAGGCCGGCAGGAGAACGTGGGGCTAAGGCACTGTGAGCAAGCCAGGTGGAGTGTGTTCTGGCTATGCTGGTTCCTGCAGGTGTCCATGCATCTAAGCCAAGGGGGCAGGAAGGGAAATAGTACCCACCAACTCTTTTGTTTTTGGAGATGTCTCCTAAAGATCCCTGCGTCCTGCCTCTCTAGCACACACTCTGAGATTAATAAACAAATACACTGCCTTCCTGCATACCCCCGGCATTTTTTTTTTTTAAGCTGCTGGTCTATGCTATATCTCAGCAGGGTTGTCTGTTATATGTCTCTTTAAGGGAATTGGGGGGCTCAGTTTCCTATCACCCTCTGGTTCTCCCAGAGCTAAGCCTGCTAATTTTTAAAGTTCTAAGTGTTAAGCTTCACTGATTGTAAGAACTCATGAAGTTCTGGTCCCTCTGGTTTTCAAAGTCAAATATTATTGGGGTTTATCTTCCCAGTGTAGGTCCCCTGTGCCTGGGAAGCCTGGTGTGGGGTCTGCTCCTCTCCCTTTTCTGTGGTGGTAGTGTCCTTCCCTCCCACCGACATTTTCCCACCATTTTTGATGTGGCCTCTTCTCTACCTACAGCTGTGGAGAGTCTGTTCTGCCAGTCTTTGGCTCATTTTCTGGGTTATTTATGCTGACTAGGGGTGTTATCTAGGTATATCCATGAGACAAGGTGAGCCTAGGATCCCCCTACTCGGCCATCATCTCCAGAAGGTCCTTCTTTTACCTTTGGGCCCAACCATTAGCATTTAGGATCCTCGCCCTTCCATTTTTGTGGGTATAAACCTGACAATCCTTCAAGTTCCAATGACCCCTGCCAGATGAGTGGAAGAATCATTCTTTCCTCTGAAAACCCATTGCATTAAGCATCCTTTATCCCCTCCCCACCCCGTGTAGTTCATGCTTGGTTTTCTCAAGACTGGTGGCCACTTGCTTCGTGGAGACTCAGAGCCCCAAAACCACTGTCCCACTCGAGGCCAGATGTAGGTGGCCTGAGTCTTGAGAATGCAGAGGGATTAGTGAACACCCCCTCCCCAAACCACCTGGACAGCCAAGTCAGTAAAACCACGAACCTGGGTATCACCCAAGAGGCTAGCCCTGAGTTTCCAATGAAACACAAACTCTACCGTTCATCCTAAAACATTCACAGGGCAATTGCGATGGGCCTAAATGAGATTTGCTGAGTTTCCTGGAGACCTGAGGGATAACCTGGTGGCCACCAGAGAAAGTCATAACACCCTGCATTATAGCCCTGTATCTGCCTCCCCCATGGTCCCAAGGACAGCAGTGGTCAACATACAGCAAGAGACAACAACAGACAGTAGGAGGAGTTACTCTAAGGCTCTTTCAAAGGTTATTTTAATAGATCATCTCTAATCTTCCTGATAATTCTCTGAGTTAGATGCTATCACACTGGAAATTTCCACACTCAAGGGAAGGAAGCAAACCAAGACAGTGCTAACACAATGGAAATTCCATGTGGGAAGAGTAAGGAGATTTTCACACTACTTTTAGCCTCATAAACTACTGGAAAGCGCAGAGCAGTCGTTAGTGCTCTCCCGATAGTCCCCTACATTGTCACTCTTCCCAACAAGAGGTAGAGTCTACTTCTTCAGCCCCTTGACTCCGCCTGGCTGTGAGCTGCTGACTAGTCGAATGTGGTGGAAGCCATGATGAGCAGGTTCTGGGGCCAGGTATGAAACCTTGGAGTTCTACACCTCATTCTCCTGAAAGGCTGCCATACTTTCATACCACCCTAGCATAAGGTTCCCCCAGTCCAAGAGAAGTGCCATGAAGGGTGGACTTTGTCTTCCCATGGCTGTGTCTTCAGTGCTTAAACAAGTGGCAGTCACATAGTAGATGTTCAATAAATATTTGACGTTGTGAATGAATCAGTTAATAACCTCTTTAGAGAAATGTGACAGGAAAGCAGGAAGGTCCCTCTGTAGCAAATGAAACTTCCCAAATGTCGATAGATGCCAGAATATCCCTTAATAAAGGCTGTGCTAGGATGAGTAGTGTCCCCCCCAAATTCATGTCCACCTGGAACCTTAAAATGGGACCTTACTTGGAAGTAGGTATTTGGCAGATGCAATTAGTTGCAGTCATAATAAATTAGGGTGGGCTCTAATCCAAAGATTGGTGTCCTAATTAGGAGAGAAAATAGAGACTAAGAGACACCCAGAGAGAAGGCTGTGTGATGACGGAGGTAGAGGTTGGAGTGATGCATCTATGAATGACAAGATGCCAAAGATTGTTAGCACCATCCAAAAGCTGGCAAGAGGCAAGAAGGGTCTACCCTATGAAATGAAAACAAGAGCCAAGGCTTCAGTCAATAACTTTGTGCAAATTGATAGAGAGTATGAATGGATAGGAGAAGATGACATCATATGTGAGGATATTTTTACATCGCAAAACAAAGAAAGCATATTAGAGCACAAGTAAGAGCGAGGATGAGATTTGAAAACAGAAGATCTGGGCTTGATCTCCTTTGGGAAAGACCATTAATTTTCTGAGCTTCTGTTCTCTTAGCTGCAAAATGGGGATAGTACCACCTCCTCCGCAGGGATGTCAATGAAATCAAATCAGGTATGGGTTCAGCATTTAGAAAAGCAGATCAAGCCTAGTGCAGCATTTGGACATGATATGGTACACAGCAGGCAGTTAATACGTAGGCGTTTTTTGTTTTTTTTTGTTTTGTTGTTTTTTTTTTCTCATGAAAGATGAAGAAAGAAACCCAAAAGAGAGGGCTAGGAATCCCAAAGACCAATTTCACCAGCCCAGTAATTTTGTTGCAGGCAGTTCTAAGTCATGGAAGTCAGTTAACATTTTGAATATGAAAAGTTCTGGCTTGCATGTCCTGACTTCTTTTTAAAAATTTTTTTTACTTAAGTTCAATTTAGTGAACATATAGTGTATTATTAATTTCAGAGGTAGAATTCAGTGACTCATCAGTTGCATATAACACCCAAGGCTCGTTCCATCACGTGCCCTCCTTAATGGCCATCCCTACAAGTACCTACAAGGTACTCCATCCTTGTACCCACCTAAGCAACCTTCAGTTTCCCATTTCCTGACTTCTTAGCAGACAGAATCATCACCTTAAGAGGAGAATTCATACCATTCAATTAACAACAACAACAACAAACTGTCCAAAAGAAAACAGAAGGGCTAGGAAGGAGAAAAGACCCATGAGTTTTGCCTATTCAAATTGTTACAGACTGTGCTGAAGGCAATAAATGACTAAACAAGCAGAGAAACCAGGGGTCTCCCCCACTTATTTTTCCCTAGGTCTTTTCAGTTGGAGGCAATTCTCTGGCCCTCTGGGTCTCTGGGGAGGTAGCACGTCAGCTAAATACTGTTTTACAGCCACAAAGCCCTGAGAAATGGAACTGATACCACGTGTCATTTTACGTCCAGTTGCAGAGACAAAATTAACTCAATGGGGCTTTGAACTGTGGCATTTGAGGTTTCTTTCTCTTTCCATTTCCTTTTTTGCCACAGCAGTTGAGGTGACAAATGGTGCACCTGCTGCAATGAAGTCAGGCCAGTTCCCCTGAGGGGGTGAGGGAGGTGGTGGTTTGGGGCACAGGTCAAGAGATTAAGCACATTCTCAAATGGGGACTTCCCCTTGCAGGGGAAGAAATTCACCTGCACCTCTAGTGTTCGATTTTTGCACAAAATTGTTTTTTAAATTTACAATAATTTTCGGGGCGCCCAGGTGGCTCAGTGGGTTAAGCGTCTGATTCTTAATTTCAGCTCAAGTCATGACCTCTGGGTGGTGAGGTCCAGCCTGTGCTCGGTGCGGGGTCTGCTTCTCTCTCTCTCCCTCTGCCCCTCCCACGGCCCTATCGCGGCCAACATGATGCAGGAGGCATTTCTGATGGCAGCCTGGTCAGTTCTAGATCTCTCCATGCTTGTCATTAGGACCAGCAGCATGTGAGAAACTGTGATCAGGTAGATGGTGACTTCCAACCTTAAAAAATCCAAATCTGGTCATGCCACTTCCGCACTTGCCCCCCAAGCAGGGCTCACGGGAGCTGCTGTAATGGTCACAACTCTTCAGCATCTAACAGGTTCCCTGAGTATCAGTTAGGGAACTCTCCAAGGAGCCTACAGCTATGGAACACCAGGAAGACAAGGGACTGGAGAGGACTCACTGCTGAACAGTTCAGTCCTTTGTCACTGAGAGAGAACCTCTGTCTTTATCAGGGGATCTGATAATTGTCTGAGCTGGGAGATCAGTCTCCTCTTTCACTCCCTTTCTCCATTTCTTTTTTCCTTTCTCAAAGGTATTTGAAGAGAACACAACAAAGGACCACATTGAAAGAGGAAAAAGCAAATACGCTAACTATGAGGGCGATGATTAAGAATCTCATTTAGCTGTGGGCTTCCTAGTAGCAAGGACAAAAGGGAAATGTGATTAAATCTCTTTGCCTTTGTTTTCTGTCATTCCAACTGCTCGAGGTGGAAGCCGTACAAGATTTTAAAGGACTCAGATTTCAGTGGAGGAGGGAGCATCTGGGATTCTGCTGGCTCGTGCTGGAGTATTAGGAGGGCGGCTTTCTTCCACTGACAGAAAATGCTACTACTGCCACCCTATACCTCATGCCTATAGACGGCTTCAGAATTTACAGGACACTTTTACACACACCATCCTGTTTAAGGAACACACTGGAACTTCTCCAGAGCCTAGTAAAAGAAGGTCTGTTGGCAGACCAAACATGTCCAACCATGTGACGTCTTTTTTCGGGTTACCACAAGGTATCGCAAATACTTCATGTTAGTGGTTCCCAACCCGTAGCATGCGTGGGAGTCACCTGGAGGGCCCGTTAAAACACGGTTTGCTGGGTCGCAGCCCCCAGTTCCTGATTCAGTAGCTCAGGGCCAGGGTCTGAGACCGCATTTCTGCAAGTTCCCAGGCATGTTAGTTTGCTTGGGCTGCTAACAAAATACCCCAGACTGGGTGACTTAAGAAATTAATTAATTAGGGACGCCTGGGTGGCTCAGTTGGTTAAGCGGCTGCCTTCGGCTCAGGTCATGATCCCTGCGTCCTGGGATCGAGTCCCACATCGGGCTCCTTGCTCGGCAGGGAGCCTGCTTCTCCCTCTGCCTCTGCCTGGCACTCTGTCTGCCTGTGCTCGCTCGCTCTCTCTCCCTCTCTCTCTGACAAATAAATAAATAAAATCTTTAAAAAAAAAGAAATTAATTAAACAAGAAATTAATTTTCTCACGGTTCTGGTGGGGAGGGTTGGTTTCCTCTGAGGCCCCCCTCTTTGGCTTGCAGACATCTGCCCCCACTGGAGGCCCTCTGTGTACATTTGCCTCTGGTGTCTCTTCCTCGTCTTGTGAGGACACCAGTTCTACTGGATTAGAACCCACCTAAAGACCTCATTTTCATCTGATCACCTCTTCAAAGCCCTCGCTTCAAACATGGTCACATTCTGATTTACTACACCATGTGAATTTGGGGTCAGGTGTCGGGGCACCATTCGGCCTGTTACTCGGGTGATGCTTATGCTGCTGGTCCGGGGACCATACTTTGAGAACCACGGGGTTCTGTAATGAACTCACCAACTCACGGCTACCTTCAAACTCCGGACACAGAACCCGGGTTCCTCGCCCGCTGCCAAGGGGCGCCTGGACCCACCTCCGCTCTCAGCCTGGGCTCCCTTTGTCTCCGTCTGATCTCCCAAAAGTACAAATTAGGTCGGAGGAGGCCTGATTCCAGGAAGCCGTGAACATGGCTAGAGGCTCTGGGCTGCATCCTGCGTTCTTATTTTGAGGTCTATTTTTAATCTAGACGGTTAAAAAAGGCATCTATAATTAGTTTAAGTAGCAAACTGAGGGACTGTTTGACAAAGTCTTTAAAACTTCATTACGTTTCATCTTAAAAGGAAGAAAAACTGGTTTCCTTTAAATTAAAACATCATCCTGGTGTTTACAATTTCTTTCAGACATCAGAACCCAACCAGAAGGAGCGGCTCTTCCGTTTTGCTGCCCTGGCAGGGAAGGTGCAGAAAAGTGGAAACCTGGAGGAGAAGGTAAATTCTGGAGGCAGCAAGCGAGCGGGGTCTGCCATTAACCACTGTTAGCCTGGGCCCGGGCTCAGTTTCTCCACTTGGAAATCCTAATACAAGACCCCTCCCGGCACCTCGGCTGCACTGGCTGTCATCCTGCCAAGCTGAGAACCGGAGGAGAGAGAAACCTGATGATCTGATTCCCTGAGATTCTACCACCGTTCTTTCTGGCAGAAAAATTCCTAAACGCTCACGGAAAGGGCTCGCCTGGAGGGATCACTAGAGAATCGGAAGCCCCAGCAAACGAGGGTGGGGGCACTGATCCTAACCACTTACTATGTCCCAGGCACTGTTAATCCCCACACTCTAGCAGATAGGTATCCTCCCAGTCCCAGCTTACGGATGGAGGAAACTGAGGCACAGGGAGACTAAGTCACTTGCTCAAGATCAGGGAGCTCGGGACTGGGGCTGTGCTCTGAGACCTTGCATTGCGTGGCCTCCCGGGGTCTGCACACCACCCTCCCACTCCGGGAGTTACCATCTGGAGGGTAGAGATGCTGGAGCCCAGGGTCTCTCCCCTGGCAGCTCCCTGGGATCACAGGAGAGGCTCTAAACACCTCTTGAGTCCTGGGGCCAGCCCCAGAGATCGGATGTAATTGCTCTGAGTGCGGCCAGCTCCCGGGGTGTTCTAAAGCTGCCCTGCTGGGGAACCACAGCCCCGCAGACTCCAATGCCACCAGCTATAAATTAAAGCACATACGAGACCCAAGCAATGCCTGAGCGTGATGCTGGGCAAAACTCTTTTTCCTAGCCCTCGGATTTAAGGTGAAGGGGCTTTCTGTTCGTTCGGCAGGACTGGAGGTCAAAGGTCTAGAAGGCCACAGTTCTCACTCAGACATGTTTGGATGCATTCTTAGGGAACCACAAGGAATTACATAATACTTAAACACTTTTATGTTCAGAAAAGGAAGGAGAGAAATACTGAATCTTTAAAATCTAAAAAAAACAAGGCCTAAAGGGTTCAACGGTGCCAGGAAACTGGTTGCTTGGGATGTGAACTTATCACTGAGAAAGCAGGGGCTGTTTGGTTACAAGGGCTGAAGGCCTGCAGGAGCTTCTCCTACCTTCCCAAAGCAAAAGGAAGAAGGAAGGGGGCGCACAGATGGGAAGCATTTTGAGCTCTGGCAGATGAGGCGAGGGAGAGGCGCAGGAGATGCTGGGTGCCCGAGGGCCCAGTGCTCGCCTCTAGAAGCAGAACCCCAGCCAGGCTCAGCTGATAAGGCCACAGGGAGCTAAGGGCTCTGAGGGGATGTTAACCTCCGGAGCTTTGAGGGCAGAAAGAAGCAAAGGCTAATGGCTAAATGACTTCTTTCATACGCAGGGTTTAAATCTGTGACCAGGATGAGGGTCACAAACTCAATCTGCCTTCCAGAGCCAGCCAGAAGTCCCCGGGCCGCCGAAAGTAAGTGATGCCTCTTCAATCTAGCTCCTGTTGCCAGGAGGGAATGGGAACCTGGTCTTTCAAGATGTTTCCATTTCTCAACAGGAGCCAGAAAACCAGATTTTATGTGAAATCTTGGCATTCTTAAATGTTAGCTACAATTAAAAGAATTTTCTTAATACGTGGGCCAAACCGTGCTTGTTTGGGCTGGGTTTGCTAAGGGCCACCAGCTGGCGCCCTCACACAGGCATCTGAGGACACCAGGGCTGGTAAGGAGGTGCTCTTCTGGGGGCAGGTGTTCGACGCAGCACCTGTCCTTGTCCCAGTGGATGAGCTCAGTTAGCAGAACACAGGAGAAGTTGAGGTGGGAGGGGGGAACCCCAGGTGGAAAGGACCAGACTGCAGGCAGGAGCCCCTGGGAGCAATTTGGAAAGTTGTCAATCAGCAGGAGTTACTAAATGAAACCCCTGGAACCTCAGCTCTCCCGGCCCCTTTCTGAGTTCGTGCTCACCCACGTCCTTCTGATGCTCTTATCCCAACCGACTTATTCTGTGTGGCTCTCCCTTCCAGAATGCAAGCTCTGGGAAGGCATGTAGCTTTCACTTTCTTGTTTACTCCTGTCTCTCCAAGAGCCCGGCATGTACCGGACCCTCCAAGCTTTGTCCCAAGACTGGGTGAGTGCAGACGGGCACGAATGACGTGGGGATGGCTGATGCAGCTGCAGGGGCTTCCAGGTGCCTAAACCTACAGCCCCATGTCCCATTTTCCCACAGAGGTTTCTGGCATAGCCCCTGCAGTGGCAGCGCCGGGACTCCAGGCACCGGCTGGAAACAGACTCGGGAGAGCTGCGACAGCCTCTGAGACTGGCATTTTCCACCCATCTGGTGAGGCCAGGAAGCAGGAGGAGGGAAATCATGCAGGAGGGTGCTGGAGCCAAGGGCCGCCCTGGGAAGGCCTGGCGTGGGGTGCGTGCTGCTGGGGCTCCCTTTCAGCCAGGCCAGGTGCGGCTGGAGGGGCTGCGTTTCCAGTTTAGATCAGCTGCTTGGGCTTCCGGAGGCCCAGGCAGGGTGCGGGAGGGACGCAGGAATAGGGATGGGGCTGCTGCCAAGCTGGACCGGCTTCCCATGAATGGCAGCCAGGAACAGGGACAATGGTGAAGGGATGTGGCCCCCAACGCTGCTTGGGAGGCTGGGTTTCCTGGGAAATCAGAACTCAGAGGACAGGGGTAATGTGCACCTGCCGACGGATGCTTGGGGGCCCTCGGAAGTCCTTGCTGGCTGGCGGGAGCAGGGAGGAAGTTTCCACGGCACAGCTTCGAATGGCTCAAACTGTCTCCCAGCCAAGGTGCTGAAAGCACCCCTCCCAGAGGGGCCTCCCGGAGGGCGATGTTCTTTCAAGTCAGGGGCCTCTGAAGCCCCAGCTTCTCTTCCTGGTCTCCCCCTCCTTGGACCCACTGGCTTCACTGGTTCCCTCCCTAGACTCCCCAGAATGTTCAGCTACTCCTATTTTGCCCACATCACTTGACTCCTTCGGGTCTCAGTTTTCCCATCTATAAAATGGGGACAGTTTCAGCGTTGGTCTGAGGATTCAGTGAACACCCACAAAGAAAGCAGCTGACAGGGTGCCACGCACATAGTAGGCCCTTGGTCAACAGCAATTAGCTTTGTCATTAGCATGTATCCTATTACAGAGGGCTGCTTCGTAAGTGGCCGGCAGAACGGCAAGCCCGTCACTCCAACAGCAGCTCCCGATCCTTACGTAAGGGTCATGGTGGGTGCCTGGTGAATGTGGATTCCCGAGAGATTATGACTCTCAGGGTATGGCTGTCCTGCGTACCTGCCCTTGACCGCTGTCCCGTGGTAATTCTACAAGCGAAACCCAAGGACGGTGGACCTATGTTCCATTCTGAGCACTGCTGACTGAGGGCTGCTTTTATGCGAGTGGGTTCCATGTTTAATGTCCCACACAGTTGTCATCTGTGGAGAACAGCTGACTCACGGCCACACAAGCTTGTGGACACGGGACATGACAGCAGCTGATGGAGGCAACTTGGATAGGCAGCTGGTGGGCAAACTGGTGGTCTAAAGAAATATTTCCCAGCTAGACGAAGATCCCCTGTCAGTATGCATTAACCGACGACACTGATGCGTGGAATTGCAGAGGACGTGAACTCTCGGTCGAAAGACACCCAAAAAGGTTGATGTATTTCATGATCGGGTCGCGTGTTACAGCAACATCCCTGTGCCTCATTGCTGAGAAGGTATGCACGTGCCACTCCATTGGGCCCTCGTGTCTGCGTGTGGCCTGTCTCCTGGAGGGGGACGGCTGGCCCTTCACAAAGTGGGGAGGTTGAGCCAGCGCTGCAGAGGGGTCCCCAGAGCCCTCCTCTCAGCTCTGCCAGGGGACCCGCCTCCCCTCCACCGTCCCCTCCCCTAGCGCCCCCAAGGAGCTGCTTCCACCGCCTTACCCCGGTCACCTTGGCCTCAAGTTGCTCCATCCTGATCATAGCCACAGTGCCATGACCGGTGTGAGTTCACTGCTGCCCCGTCTGAGGCTGCTGGGACAGCTCCTGGCTAACTTGGTGTCCCAAGTGCCACTTGGTGCCCACCACGTGCAGGACTTAGAGATGATGAGTTTGGGGCCAACGCCTTAAAGCCTTTCCAGTCCTAAGATGTTCTGTCACTTTCCTGCCTCTCCCTCTTTTAAGGATGGCCCATTTGGGATCGTGGAAGTGTAACAAGAAGACTGTCCCAGAGGGCGGCAGGGACAGAGTGCCACAGGGACAGACATGTGTGCATCCGCTGTGTGCCAAGAAGCCTGTGCACCTGGGCTGTTTTTTAGGTCGTGCTGGGAACACATAACAGAGCCGCACAAGACGGCGTGGATCTCCACCCCAGCCCACAGGTGGATGTGACACCCTCAAGTTAATGGCGTCAGAGGCACGAACGTCCTTCTGTTTGGAGAGCTTTGGAGGGACTTCACACCCCCAGAGTCCTGGGAACCCAGCATCAGCGTTGTAAAACAGCTCGGTGAGCAACGGATTCGGATTTTCAGACGGCAACACTGAGCGCAAGAGATGGGAACGCCTTCACGCCCAGAGCTAAGACTGCGACGAGAAGCGGCATCTTCTCGTTCCGTCCGCCCAGCAGCCCTTGCTGGTGGCACAGGGACGGATTCAGGGACAGAGAGAGGGGCAGGCCAGTGCCATCTCTGAGGCGCTAAACCGCGTCTGCGAAGCGTAGGAAACATCCCCACTACCTTCCACCATCCCACGGGGAGATGAATCTCACATTCTACCTGGGCCCACAGACGGGGAAAGGAAGAGATCCCAATGCCGTGTGGCAGCGGACAAGTGCTCCCCCAGGGACCAGGCCTACACTGCTGTCACATGCCCAGATCTAGCCCCTCCTGTCTGGACGCCTGGGCCTTCCCAAGCCTCTACTTCCCTGGCTGTGAAATGGGCTCAACAACCGGCCTCAAAGGAGGGGAGAAAGACCAGAAGAGGAGTTCTGTCTGCCCCGGCATGTAAATGCTCAGGAACGCCTCACAGGGCGGGGGTGGGGTGAAGGGGGATAGACAGTGCAGGCCCCTGCCTTGGTAGAGAATGAGGTCCCTAAGGAAGGAATGTTCCTGAGAGGCTGGAGAGATAAGAAGCTGTGAGCTGGGGGAAAGGAAGGCCTTGTAGGCAGGGGGCGGGGTGGGGACAGAGGAAGCAGGGAGGCTCCGGGTGACAAAGGCCAGAGCCCCTCTGCTCAGGCTGGGGGCCTGCAGGGACAGGGGCTGGTGGGCCCATTGAAGCTGGGTGAGCCTGTGGAGCCCACGGGAGGCTGTGGCACACCCCCAGCCCAGACCTTCCAGAAAGGAAGCTCCACAGACATAATTGCACTGCCAGAGGGGGGCCGCTGGGAATCTTTTTTTATACACTAAGTGGCATTCTCTGAGCCGAGGCAACGAACAGATGCAGACAAGCGAGTGGGGTCAGGGTGTCTGAGGGGGGCTGATTTTCATGAATGAATCTACTTCCTGTGGCCATGGAAGCTTCCGGGTGGGGGGAGCCCTTCAGCTCCAGGGAACTAAGTAACCTGGTGACAGCTGGGGACACCCAGGCCTTCACAGGAGCAAGCCGCGGCACCCCCCTCCTGCGGCGTCCCTTTCGCTTCCCCTGCTCCGCGTGTCCTCCAGGCCTGGCCCTGGGTGCCCAAGCCCCTGACGGGGGATCGCCATCCTCTACTTCTGTCTTCTTTAGAAAGACACAAAAACTACAGTCACTCGAGAGACGCAAGCCCGCCTCCACCCTTGTGTTTTTCTGGACTGGGCTGGGGAAAGTGCTGGGCAAAGGGTCCGTGTGAGGTCCGGAGGGACACAGAAGGATCCAGAAAACTACAGCTGCACCTGCAGGCTCAGGGGGAAGAAGGAAGAGGAGCAGGTATCGCGTTTATGGAGGGCAGCACGGAGTGAGTACCCGTCACGGGGCAGCGGAGATGCTGGGCCCAGTGAGGGGATCAGACATGGCTGCAGGAGGGGGACAGACGAGGAAGACCCAGGCCGGGAGAGGAGGGCTCTCTGTGGCGGCGGCCTCCCGCCTCTTCACTAGGTACACGGGGATCTCTCCATCCTTCAGTGAAGTCACGGATATGCAGAGCCACCCTGGGTCTGGGAATTCTTCAAAGTGTATCCTGTGTGGGCTTCCGCCGCGAGCTGGATGCTTTGTGACTGGAGCGCGGCCTGCGGGGTGGGGGCGTGGGCCACAGGAGAAGCGCTGGTGGGACCGTAGCACCGGGACGAGGGTGCCTGCCACATGCCAGGCATCCTGAGCAGCTGGCGGCCGCCACTGTCAAACCCCACGAGAACCTGAGAAGCGTTACCCATTTTACAGAGGAGTAAACTGAGGTTCAGACTACTCAGACACACGTCTCAAGGCCACAGATTTGTCCCTGGCAGTCCAATTCTGGAGCACGGGTCTGCAGCCCAAGCCAGTGACCCCCACACTGACTGCCTCTGTGGCCTCAGCCATTCCCACCGGCAACAGCCGGGAGCACACAGGCCAGTCCACCCCTCAGATCTATCTTGAAGGGGAGGCATATGGCTTCTGGGGCAGGAGAGACACTCGGGCAATGAGTATTGAACTAAATAAACCCTCAGGAAGGAAGCGCGGATTGAATGGTCTTCCCCAGGCTGCTAAGTAGAACTTAAAAGTTCTCACCACAAGGGAAAAAAAATGTATGACTGTGCCGATGGATAGTAACTAGACGTATTATGGTGATCTCTTCTCAAGCTACAAAAGTGTCGAAACAGGTTGTATACCTGAAACTAATGTTGTATGTCCATTCTAGCCCAATAAAACAATAATAAATACCCTTCCTAAAGTTCTTAACAGAGGTTTAAAAAGTGCCATCACTTACTGGTTAAGCAGCATATCCCATAGAGATCATCTATAAATGGTGCTAAGGGAAATGAGGTTTTCTTCCCAATGATACCACTCGTTTCGATTCTCAGAGCCACAGGGCATGCTTTTTGCCTTCTTGTCCCTGAAGCCATGTTTGGTTTCTGGGAAGATCTGTGATGAGGATACCTCATGGCAGAGGGACGTGTTTCTCCTTGGCTTTTGTAAATTGGATTTTCGGGGTGGTTTACACTGCCTTCTAGCACATCTACAGGTCTGTTTACGGGCCTTACGGGGTCCAAAGGACCCCGGTGTTTCATGGGTATCTGGGAGGAGCTCAGAACTGAACCAGCATCTCAAAGGGCTGCTCTCTGAAGGCCCTACTCAGTCAGATGAAGGCAAAGCAAAGGCTTCGCCAGGAGCACAGCCATCCACACAGGCTTTCCGAGATGCCCTCGCCGCGGGGCTGGCCCCCCCGCCCACCCTGCTTCTCTGGGCTCTGCCACAGCTTGGCCAGCCCAAGGGCTCTGCCACAGCTTGGCCAGCCCAAAGGCTCCTCAATCAGGCCAGAATCCAGAAGGGCGGGGCATTTTCTCAGAGTTTTATAGAAACTTCTAACCAACCAAAAAAAAAAAAAAAAAAAAGAAATTTCTAACCAGAAACATCTGGAAATCCATGGGATGGAGTTGGATGTCTCAGGGCAAAGCTCCAGCTCAGACAGGCTGGGCATTCGCTACACAAGCTTGAGTCACTGGCCTCTTTCCCAGCACCCTTCTCTGCAAAACGGCCCTCCCTCCTCCTCTCCCTTCCACTGAACACGGCACACTCATTTCATTCTTGAGGCAGTTGGACTTCCGGTCCTGTCCTTGGTCATCACCCCGAAAGGTCCCAGAGGAATCTCAAGCTTGAAATATCTGAGATAATCCATCAAGCAAAATTCAACATCTGGCCTCATGGCTTCCACACAACATGTACGAGGCTTCTCACCAACACCGTCTTCTAGTTAAGGAGCCCAGAAGCAGCTCAGCATTGTGGAAAGGGCCTCGTCTCTGGAGCCGAGGCGACAGGTCAGGTGGCGGGGGAGGGTCCTAGCTGTTCGACTTTGGACAAGTCCCTTAACTGGCCCACGCCTCGGTTCACTCGTCTCTAACAGGGCCGGTAACACTGTGCAAAACACACAGTCAGGATTCAACCAGATGATCCACGTCAAGTTCAAAGCCCAAGGCTGATGCCTTCTTTGTGGATTTTGTGCCCAGAAACAAGTGCTTAAAAAATACTTAAGAGATGCGGAGCTCCAGAGCGAAAGAAAGATTTGGATTCCTTTTGTTGCCGCAAAATAAATCACCATGTGTCTTGCCATCTGGTCTCCTAAATGATCACCAAGCAGGAAAGGAGGGTCCCAACGAGACCCCAGGGGCTGAGGGTATTGACAGATGATGTCATCAGCCCGGACTCAGCAAATGCCCATGACACCTGTGTGAGTAGGATTTACCTGGCTGAGCTCGGGTTTTGATGCAGTCGCTGTGACCCGAGGGACATGGGGACTGGGTGATTTCAGCCACTAAATGCCATCAGGTGCTTTATCATTAGTCCTGTAGGAGACCGCACTCTTGTTCACTGCCCACCCTGGAGTCTTTCTCACCCCTGACCCTTTGGAGCGGGGCTGAAGAAGGGAAAAGAGACCGGGAAAGGCTCAGAGATTGGGCGAGAAGCTTGATTTCCCATGTGAAAGCTGGATTTTTGAAAAGTGAAAGTCCAATGATTTGAGGTTTCCATGCCACACACAGGTGCCCCCGGGGTTGAAACGGCCATTAAAACATGCCATATTCTGGATTTCCTGCCAGGACCTGGTTACGCACTAGAGAGGTTCTTAGAGTTACCACAGCTTTCCGCAGTGGGCATACGTGTAGAAAAGCCCAGCTGGCTTCTGGCACAGGCGCCAGATCAGGACATGCTACTGGTGCAGCCCAGTGCACACGGCTGGGACTCACGGATGCTGGAGACACAGCCCGGTGCGCACCGCTGGGACTCACAGATGCCAGGGACACAGCCCGGACACTGCTGGGACTCGGAGGCTCCAGGGACACAGCTCGGTGCACACCACTGGGACTCACGGATGCCGGGGACAGCCTGGTCCACATTGCTGGGACTCATGGACATTGAGTACACAGCCTGGTCCGCACAGTTGGGACTCAAGGATACCGGGGACACAGCTCAGTCTGCACTGCTGGGACTCACTGATGCTAGGGACACAGCCCAGTCCATAATGCTGTGACTCATGGACATGGGAGACAGTCTGGCACACACTGCTGGGACTCATGGACGCAGGGGACATAGCCAACTTGACGTGGGGGAATCAGCCCGGTCCACACCACGGGGGCTCACGGACATGGGGGTGCACTGCTAGTGCACTGCTAGGACTCGTTGACGCCAGGGGCATAGCCAGGTCCACACTGCTGGGGCTCACAGACACCAGGGACACAGCACAGTCCTCACTGCGGGGGTTCACAGACGTGGGGGTCACAGCTTGGTATGCATTGCTGGGACTCATGGATGCCATGGACATAGCCTGCTCTGTACCACTGGGGCTCACGGATGCAGGGAACACAGCCTGGTGCACACAGTTGGGACTCCTGGACGTGGGGGACATAGCCTGCTCTGTACCACTGGGGCTCACGGATGCAGGGAACACAGCCTGGTGCACACAGTTGGGACTCATGGACGTGGGGGACATAGCCTGATGCACACTGCTGGGACTTGCTGACGCCGGGGACACAGCCAGGTCCGCACTGCTGGGACCCACGGACGTGGGGGACACAACTCCATCCATACCACTGGGACTTGCTGACGTCAGGACACAGCCCGATGCACGCTGCTAAAACTCATGGATGCAGTGGACACAGCTGGGGCTCTTGGATGCCGGGGACAGAGCCCAGTTCACACCGCTGGGACTCAACAGACGCTGGCAAGGCCACAAAGGGCATGGATGTAACCCACCACCACTCCTACCTCTGAGCCCAGTTCCGCCTTCTCCTGCCCTAGGCAGGGGAGGTGAATGGTGAGGCAGACCCACCAGTCCTCACACTCCAACAAAAGCTGGAGCAGTTGTCGGGCTGTGAGACCATGGGGGAGGCTCCACATCTGTCTCCACAGCTGTATTCCTGACGTCTCCGCCTAGCGCCAGGCACTCAAAGCTACTTGGTGAATGAACACTCCTTGGGGGAGGCTACAGTTTCATTCAAAACCACATCTGGCATCATCACACTCAGGGACCTCATCCCGGGAAGGGGTGGGGAAGAGAATGCACATTCTGGAAACCTTCACGTGGGGCTAGAAACCTGACATGTCATTTCCTGAATCGTCTTAACCCCGTGAGGTGGATAAGCTCATCTGTGACTTACAGATGGCTGAGACCCCGAGGGGTCCGGTTCTGGTCCTGAGGACGCCCGCCCACCCACCCTCCACCCCCCCAATGCCCGCATGAGCAGCGAACCAGCCCTCCCAGGAAGATTCCAGCCGGTTTGTGTTCTTTGGCTTGGAAGGCCAGAGGAACCGCTCCCGTCTAGGCACACGTACCACACAGGATGAAACGGGGTGGATGGCAAACACTGGCCTCCGGGAGACAGCCCGCGAGCGGAGAGCAGAGGGCCACATGGAGAAGAACACAGAAGAGCTGCTGAAAGTCGGTGAAGGAGAGAAGACGCTCATCCCCGCCCTGTCATCGACACTGGAGAGGTCCAAGGGGCTTCCTGTGAGAGTTACGTCCCCCACCGCAGGGACAGCAGGCTATCTCCTGAGCTGGGACTCTTCTGGCAAGAAGGAGGGAGCCCGGAGAGCCCTCCTGGGGAGCTAGGGCACCTTCCCTCTGCTCCAGAGTTCTGGATTCATCGGTCAGCCTCCCACAGGGACGGAGGGTGGGAAAGCCAGAGGACACCTGTCCCCTACTCTTTACAAAGCCGGAGTGAGGCTGTCACACTGTAGATGGACTTCTCACAGCTCTACTGTCCACCTGCAAGCCCCTCAATCCCTTCTGCCCCCTCTTATTTCAATGCCCAACCAAATGTCTCCTCCTCTAAGCCGGTCAGTGAGGCAGCCATCTGGGTCCTGGACACACCGCTATCATCACACCGTGTCACGGGAAGCTGTTTCACACTCGTTCCGGCCCCAGACCCCTGAGCTCCTTCCGTTTCTAGCTCCTTCTCTGTACTTAGCAGGGTAGGTGTTCAGTAAATGGCTGCGAGGATGAAGAACGGACCTTTGCGCCCTTGCCACCATGGGCCACGCCCTGCCACGAGGCTTTTGTGTGGCTACGTCCGTGGACGCCCCCATGACAACCCTCTGTGGCAGGCCCCATCCTTCTTCCCGTTTGATCCAAGAGGCCAAGTGGGCAGAGAGGTTAAGTAACTGGTGTCAGGTCACACAGTGAGGGGGTGACAGAGACAGGATTCCAACCCAGGCAGGAGGCTCCTGAGCGTGTCGGTCACGAGTGGAGCATCTGCCCGGGCAGCTGGGCAGGTTCAGAGTCTGCTGGAAGCGAACCAGTGAGTAGTAGGCCCAAGAGGAGAAGCTGCCCTGTATTTGAGGGGGCTTTGCTGTCATCTGACACCAGCCAGCCACCAACAGCCTAGGGGACCGAGTGCCGGTCTGCGCAACCATCTAGGGCTACTGAGAGCCCCTGGTCATGAGGGCAGGTGGAGATCAGGGAACAGAGAGGGCAAAATCACCGACCCAGCCTGCCCGACACACAGCCCGGGAGGGAGGCCTGGAGAGGGGCTGCTTTCCCTCCAGGTCCAAGTCCCTGGCTCCCAGGTGCTCCCCAGCCAGACACCCCAGACCTCCCTCCTCTTAGTCATTCTGAGTCCAGCTTGCCCTTCCCCAGCTTTATCCAGCTCCCGGTGAGCTCACAGATGCATTTCGGCTGACCATTGGGCCACCACGCGCCCTGCAGCGTTCTGCACCTCCCTTTCTCACGCTCCTGCCACGATGCTGTCGGCGCTAAATTTGGCCTGGACCTCCAACTTCAAAGAACGCGGGAACCCACAGGGCAGGTAAAGGGCACGTGCCTGCTTGTTAAAATGCAGATTCTGGGGTCCCGCTCCCAGAGAGCCATCTGTGCCACAGGCCTAGACATCTGTAGGTGACTCACAGTTTAAAACCTCAGTGGTTAATCACTAGATGACAACAGCCCATCACGTGTATAGTTTCTCCTGATCTGCTAGGTCCCCTTACCTCTCCCTGGAGCATCACAACAACCGACAACATGCTCTGGACAGGAGGTAGAGGCACAACGGCACCGACGAGGAAGGTGAAGTTCAAAGAGCTACGGGCTCAAGGTGCCGGAGAAGTCAGACGGGAGGCCAGATCCCACGGATCTGCCTCTCTGCCAGCTTCTCTGGGCCTCTCTGTCCCTGCGTCTGTCTCTCTTTTCCTCTTTCTTGCCACAATTCTCAAAACAATTCTAGACACCGAAGGTACTAATTAAGGATAAACCATAAGAGTAAGAGGAAAACAAAAATCGCCCAAACTCCCATTTACCAGAGGTAATTATTAATGTTTCGGTGTGTATTCTTCTAGCTTTGTTCTTAGGTTCTAATGGCCACGGCACTGTTTCGTACACCACGGTTTCCCTTCCGAGACAATTAGCCGGGAACAAGGACAGTATTGTTTGACCTGGCACTTTCAAGGAGGGAAGGATGCTGGCTATCTACCTTGTCCCTTTCTGTCCACCGCCTTCCTCCACGGCGACTGCCCCTTCGTGCTCTCCCCACTGGCCCCTCCTCTAGCCATTATAAGAGCAGGCCGGGCAGGGATGGGGCCTCTAGATGTCCCAGGGGTCGAGGACAGGACTTCAGGAAACCTTAGGGGTCTCCACTGGCTTCCTGAATGGAACGAGGGGGACAAGAGCACACTGAAGCTAGTACTTTCCACAGGGACACAGAAAAATGCAGAGCGCTGTGAGGAACTGGGGACTCAAACTCCGTCATGCCCTCAGAAGGAGGGGGCGGGGGCTGGTGTCTGAGGGGCCCGGTCTGGCTCCACCTCCCAACTCCTTGCTTCTGAAAGACAACGAAGTCCTTGGTGAAGCAAACTGACCTGGACTTTTTTTTTTTTTTAAGGGGAACTGAGAGTTGAAGACCGTTTCATCATTCCAGATGCTTCTGAATCGGCAAGACACCGTGCGTATGCGGACGATGGGAATGTCTGACTTCCTCTTTTCTCTCACTCTGAAATCTAGCACGGATCCCCAGGGCTTTGATGTACGTGTAGTCACAGCTTTGGGGAAATTTTGAGGCCAACCCTGAAGAGACTTGCAAATTAGTTCCTGCAAGACTTCTGAATAGCGACTGATTACAATCTCTAATTATTTCTAAAGGAACTACTTACTCAATTAGAGTGACAGCCCATGAATGGGATGTGAAAATTCTTTGGATGGAGAGCAGCGAAAAATCATAGCCATTATTATTTCTATTATTATTATTGTTTTCTAAAATCGTGTGATGTCTAGAGGCCATCCACTTGTTCAATACTGGATTTTACCCCAACATAGTCCAGAAGGAATGTGCTCTGGGCCTGGATCCTCTTCTCCCCTTTTTTTACTTGCTGACTTCTTATAATGACAGACCTCTGTAATATAATGCTTCCTGGGGGAATTTCCTGAGCCCTGTCCTCCTCCTTCCCAGCGCTTCTGTGAGCCTGTGATCATTTGCTTGTCCTCTCACCAGTCTGGAGGCTCTATGCATATTGTGTTCCCTGCCACGTCCTCAGCATCTAGAATATTGCTTGGCACATAGAAGATGCTCACCAAACACCTACTGAATAAGACTGAATAAAGGGACTAGAGAATGCAGTATTTCCTCCTTGGGTTCTGAGCATAGATTTCTGTCTAAACTTGGTTTTGAAAGCACACAGACTGACCGATGGATTGATTGATTGATTCATTCATTCATTCATCAACAGATCAACAAACAGGGATCTGTAGCATGTTGGGTGGCAGTTGGGTTGGTCCAATCTCATCATCTCCAATCCATTACCATCCAAGATACCACTCCAGGGATTGTGGTGAACACTCTGCACTCCCCAGAGCTCTGCACTCCCAGGGCCCACCACTCCCACTGGCCATCTTGATGGCTCCACAGCCTTCCACTGTTGGGCTCTGAGGAGTGAATTTCTGTTTGGATTGGTATAACTTCAGTCACCTGGGCAGTTGCACCACTTCCCAGGCTTTGAGGACAGCTCCTGGCCAGGTTCATACCTCCACTGCTCCTCTAAAGGTTGAATGGGATGAGCCAGGCGCAAGGTTATGACCTTAAAGGATCCTGAACGTAAGACCCAAGGGATTTAACACAAAATTTGGACAGTCAAGATCTTAGGAACCCCCAATGATTGGTGGGAGGTAGAGGGGAGGCACCATTCCTTCTAGAAGGTTCTAAACAATGTAATTTGTTATTGCCATGTCTAGGTCATCACTTGGGGGGGAGGAGATGTGGCCAAATCAATGCCTAGCTGCTTCCTTCTAAATCCGTGGAGACCTAACTGTTCATGACTACACGGATAGAACAGACAAAACTGCAAAGTGGGCAAAAACTGTTCTTCTTAATTGCAGTAACCATCCGACATGTCCTAGATTTGTTCCTAGTATCTTCTCTAGTCCATCCATCAAAACCTATCTGCCCCACAGCCTACTCTTTCAGGGCCCCGAGTTCTGCAGGGCAGGTCATCGGACTGTTGACCCACAGTGAACCTTGCCAGCCGTATGCACTTCATTAGGCAGCTGCTTCTGCTTGTGCATAGCTAAGCCCAGTTCAAACACACAGGACTGGAACAGTCGTGAGAAATTATACTCTAACGTTTCAAGGGTGGACATCAGCCTCTCAAGCCCCGCCCCCCCACCCCGCCCCAAATCCTAGGCCATTCTAACAGTACACTGGGAGGGCTCTTCCTAGAAACTCCTGTCTGGTCAGGGCTGCCGAGCTCCCTTGTCTGGGGGCAGCACAGAGCGTGCAGAAATGGGAAGGTGGAAGCAGGCCACCCCTCGCCCATCCCACTCCCAGCGGCCCCCTGTCGCGGGGATTCTCTGGTCTGCTTTGTGGAAACGGCCCGTTTTCAGTTTGCTGTAGCAGGTACTTATCCCAGGCCACTGGTTTATACCACTGCCTTTTAATTACAAGCCCCGCAGGCTTCCATTTCAGCCCAGCTGCACTGCTTTTCTCTTAGAACATGCTGAGGGGCAGGTCCCGCGTCTACCTCGAGCTTGGACTCTCCATCCGGGGGACGTACACTATGGTCTCCGCTGGTCACAGAGACCACCCAGAACCCAACTTCTAAATGGTCTGATAATGAAAAGGACAAAAACTTCTTTGAACTCGGAAGCTGGACCTAAAACAGAGGGCGGAACGGTTGCTGGTTATGTAGTTTGCTAAGGATTTCAGATGAGACACTAAGCACCCCTCACGAAGTAGGCAATTATTTCTCTCTGCCATGAGGGGAGGGGGCCGATTTGTCTTCTGTCCCATCCTCTGGTCGATGGAGGCCTCGCTACGAACGCCTTTACTGCAGGCACTGTTCTTGCCAACCCTACTTCATTAAAGGATGGGCAACAAGGGACTGACGGCTTAAAGAAGAGGCCTCTGTTGCCCACTCACATCTTGATTATTCGAGATGGCAGAGGCAATGTGGTGAGGAAGATGTTCCCTGCTCTGTCCCCATCAGACTTTGGGAACCAGGCCGATGGCCCCTCCTCGATGTGCTTGGGTCGGGTGAGTGGTGAACCTGCCTTGGGGATAATCCATCCAGGGAGACTTGACCTGGGGCTGTGGCTGTAGAACCCTGCTTGCCCCCTCCCAGCCCTCCAGAGAAATCAATCCCTGGTGTGTATAGGATGGTAAGAACGGGTGTTCAGGAAGACCAGGGTAGCAAGTCAGGCTCTGCCACAAGATGGCTGTGTGACCCTGTATGTGTGACTTAGCTTTTCTGAGTCCTGGGAGTCATTAGCTCAGTGGCAGGGGGCGGGGGGTGGGGGGGTGGGCGGAGAGCACCTAATTCTTATGGTTTTGAGCATTAAGTGAGCAAACATACAGGAGAGCCTTGTGCAGTGCCGGGAGACCCAGGGGAGGCACGCTTCAGAGTGAAAAAACATAATCAGTAACAGTGATATTGGGGTGTAATTTACACTTGCGGTTTTGAAAGCCACCTCGGAACTGTCTGATCCCATCAGCAGTCTGATGGCCCGCCTAGCAGAACTCAGACCCCTGAAAGAGTAGGATATGGGGCAGGTAGGTTTCGGTGGGTGGACAACCCATCTCGGAGGAAACCGAGACCCAGAGAAGGGCACTGATTCGGCCAGCGTCACACAGCGTGTTACCGCAAGGCTGGGATGAGAAGCCAGGCCTCACACCGTGATTTTCCTGTTGTGGCATCACAGCCTAGCACTCATTAAGTACATGGTTATCTTTCATTCATAAAGGAAAGAAAATAGCGAGAATAACTGGAAAAGAGTTGCCTCTAAGTGAGCCCACACTGTGCTAAAGGTTTCACAGGTGCTGTTTCAACCCTTACCCATTTCATGAGGAAGACGCTATTATCAACCATATTTCAGAAGCTCAGAGAGCCGAGGAACTTGCCCAAGGTCACCCCGGTATCCGTGTTGTATGTCCCTCCTGCCAACACCCTGTCATCGCCTCAGGTTCTGAAGCACTAAGTGACTGGGGAACAAGACCCCGGGTTGCCTTGAATGGAGGCCTGCCAGATGTAGCAAAGAAAATACAAAACACTACTGAAATCAGAATTTCAGATAATTTTAGTATGAGTATGTCTTGGGACATATTTATACCAACACATTATTCCTCGCTGATCTGAAATTCAACTTTGACTGGGTGCCCTGCATTTCTCCATCAACCCTACCGTAACGCGATGTGTCCCTTGAGGCAAGCCACGTGGCCTCTTCTGGTCTCCATTTCGCTCCTGTGGGACAGGACGGACCAGAGCCCGGCCCAAAGGCTCTGTGACGGAATCCCCAGGAGGAGGGAAGGATGGAAGCAGTTCTCTAAGGACTGTTCTGAGCCAAGACCAGCCCAGGAAATCTGCACAGAGGCTTTGGAGGGGCAGGACAAGGTCTGAGGGCGAGCACCTTGCCCTAAGACCCTGTCGGCTCCTCCCTGACCCTTCGGGACAAATGCTTCCCCAAGGTACAAGCTCCCTGGGCAGTGATGCGAGCAGAAAACCACGCAGAATTCTTACTTGTTTTCAAACCCTGGTACAGTATCCACAACGTAAAATCAGCCATCACCATTTTTCGGCATACAGCTCACACCGCTCTGCGACCACGGCCGCCCAGTCCCGGAATGCTTCATTTCCCCAAACTGGAGCTCTGGCCCCCGTGAACACTAACCCCCAATCCCTCTCCCCCGACCCCGGCAACCACCCTTCTATTCTCTGCCTTTATGAATCCGACCCTCCAGGGCCTTCATGAGGTACAGTCACACAGTACCTGTCCATTTGCGTCTGCCTGGTTGCCCTGAGCAGAACGGCCTCAAGGCTCGGCCTGTGCCAAAGCCTCCTTCCTTCCTTAAGGCTGAACAGTTTATGTAACTTCTCCTCTCTGGGAAGAGGTGCAGAAAACACCCCGAAATGCTCCAGCATCTGGGCTCTGAGGGTGAAGCCCCTTGCCAGGGAGGGCTGCTGAGGTCGCATCCATCACGCGCTCTCGGCAGGGGGATGGGGGCCGAGACAGCCCCCTTCCCAGAATCTAACCTGGACCCTCACGGGCTTATAGGACTCACCACCTCCTGGGGGCACTTCTCTCCATGCCAAAGGGCCTGGCAGCAAGCCAGAGGCAGATCTATGAGGCACTCCAAGAAGATTTTATTTCTGCTCGAACAATACAACTGAAAGGGGGAGTGATTTATTAAGGGCAAGCATCCGGGAGGGAGCAGAGCAAATTCCCGCTTGGCAGCCGGCCACAGGCCGAGGGAGGCCGCACAGTCAAGGGCGGTTCAGATGCTTGGGACAGGCTGGCCGGGCCTCAGTGGGGCCTGGGTCCTCGGTCCAACCAGCAGGAATGGCACCAACAGGGAGCACCCCAAGGCTGGGGGTGAGTCCCCGGCATACAGTAGGTGCTCAGGGGAAACAGCTGCTTTCCAGAAGGTGGGGTAGGGCGGTGGCGCTCAGAAGATAAAACCCCAAATTGGATGGGTGTGTCGGGAAGTCCCTTAATGGGATTTAGGGCACAGGATTATTCATGCAGATTAAAAAGAGGACCGATTGTGCAAAAATCAATGGAATAAAAAGCCCCAGCCTCGGGTTGCTTAGTCTGGTGAGATGTCCACAGGCTACTCGCTGAGCCAGTGGGCTGTCTGTGCTCCTCCCTGGAAATGTGTGGGTGCTCTCGGTGAGGGGGGGAGCTGTTCCCCAGGTTCCCAGGGTCTGAGCGCCCAATGTTTGGCTGGGGATGGGCACTGCATTTACCAACAACTCTGGGTTTTTTAAACGAACCACATGCGTCTCCAACAACTGCAAAGTGGCTGCCTCAGAAAGAAGACCCCAGTCTGCAGCCAAGGGGAGACATTCTCCGCTCACCCCCCACTCAACGCCATCCCTCATGTAGCCTGGGCTCTTGCCGAAGAAAAAAGTGAAGAGCAGAGAGTGGAAGGGGGCAGAGGGAGAGGGACAGAGGGAGGCATTACTCCACACTGAAGACGGGCTCCTGGCCTCCCAGTCCCCGGGGAAGGGAAGAGAAACAACACGGCCTGATCACCCACGGCATGCCCCAGTCCTGTGCTCTCCATTCAGCTTTGGGTCCTGCCGCTGCCGCAAACTTGCTGTGTGACCCTGGGCAAGTTGTTAACCTCTCTGTTTTTTCACTGGCTACTGGGAGACCTTAATGGGTTAACACACAAAGTGCCTACCATAGCATCTGGGATACCATAAGCATTCAGAAAGCATCAGCTCCTATTACCCCCCCGTTAATTAAGTCTCATTGCCTGTCAGCTGTCTTACTGTTATTGATACCGCTGGCTGTTCCCATAGCTCCTCTGGGAGGTGATCCTACCCTCACCTCACAGATAAGGAAACTGAGGCTCAGGGAGTTTGCACAGAGCTGTGGAGTGGGGACTCAGGCCCGGTATGTCTGGCTCCTTTGGAAGGAAATCAGAATCTGGTGGGATGTCTGCCCCGGCAAGGGTCTTGACCAGGCACCTGGGCATCACACCCCTGAGAACTAAGGGACAAAAGACTAAGAAAATCATTAGCCTCCACCCCAGCACACAGGAACCCTTCCCATAATACACTTTGGTTTGTTGGTGGCAACTTTAAAATCCTTAGGGGGCTGACATGGTTAGAGTTCTGGAAAGATGCTCTCTCCACCTCAGCCTCAAAAGGGTCTTGGCTGACTTCTGACCATGTGTCACTGCCAGGGCCTCTGAGAAAACCCCGATATCAGAGGGAAGCTGTCAGAGGGCCGGCAGAGGAGAAAGGAAACCTCTTTCCTTTTGAAAGAGGGGAGCAAAGAGCCCTAACAGCCAGGCTGAGGAAGAGACGCAGAAGGCAGGAGGGCAGAGGGACCAGCCTGCAGCCACGAGAGCCCATCCCCTCCTGAGAGCAGAACGGTGGTGCGTTCAAGGTCAAATGCATGTCCGCCACTTTTCACGGCTCTGGGAAGTCAGGATTCATCCATTCGGTGCAGGTGCACTCACGTTGTGTCTTACAAACCCCACCTGCCTTACCCAGGTCCTGCAGTTGCCCACAAAATGAGAAATAATACGAACGGCTATGGCTGGGAGAGAGCTTAGCTTGAGCTTCCCAGCAGCCAAGGTGTAAAGGGAAATATGATGGGTCACAAGACCTTCCAACCCTGGCGGCGTTGAAACACAGAGTGATGGATTAGAGTTGATGCTGGACTGAGTGTGCGCTCAGCCACCTGCAGACCTTGTGACCTCAGGTCCCTCTGATTGCTCGTTACTGAGCTGTCTAAGTAACACCTCAGTATATTCGGGGAAATATCCGTCATGCCTGTCAAAGAAGAACATGTATGTGGGAGTGCTTTGAAAATTATAAAGCAAATCTTTATAAGAAAGATTTACACAAATCTTAACTTTTCATGAAATATTTATATCAGTTCTTCAGAACAAACAAGCTTTTGTTCAATGCCAGTTGTTTCTGAGGTAGTTTGGAAAACATTCCCTCCCCCCACTCCTCAAACAAGGGCCACTAAACACCAGGAAGGAGAGCAGCAACAACAACCATTTTTGAGCGCTAACGATGTACCAGGCACATAAACCCGTTCGAGTTTAAAGGAGGTAAAAGCAACACAACCGAACCTCATTTTGCCCTCACAGAAGTTCAGGATATGGGTACTATTAGTGTTGCTATTTTTATAGACATGGAGATACTGAGACATGCAACAGTCATGTTCTCTTCCCCATGAATGTGGCACTGAAGGTCAGAGGGACAGGGTGAGCCGGCACTGGGCACCGGACCCACGTGGAAATGAAAGCTCTGGACTAAAGGCACCGCTCTGAGAGAGGTAGAGAAGAAGAGAGGAGGGGGGCAGAAGGGAGGGAGATGCAGACACAGAAATAAGCGGCAGAAGAAACTGAAGGGCCCAGAGAGAGCCCTGTGGAGTCACAGCCTCGTCCTGAAGGGGTGGGGACATGGTTGGGGTGGGGGGGGGAGGAGGAGTGGGAGACGGGACGAGCACAAACCCAAGCACCCTTTCCGCCCCAGGCTCTGCCCTTCCAATACATTCGCTTTCTGTTCTAGCAGAACAAGGTGGGTTCCCGTCCTTTCCCAGCAAGCATTTCCCATGACCGGGTGGATGGTGAAACCAAGACAGCAAGAGCAGCCGAGGCGCCCCAGGGGCAGGGAGAGTGAGGGTGTACCACGAGATGGCACTTCTCCCCAAGCCTGGGGCAGCCACCGAGCCCTGGTCCTCGACCCCCCCGAATGCTGCACCCAAGAAGCCAGGCTCATTCAGGGAGGCGAGGGGAGGCAGACGCCAGGTCTAGAGGACGCAGGGTCATTTTAAAAAGCCCCAGCGAACAGCACACCACACTTCCTGTTTGTGTGGACTTGTCCTGTTTTTTTTCCAATTAGATTTCTACTCACTGATTCTCTCCAATTTTTTTTTCTTTTTTAATTGAATAGCAAATCAAAACGAAGGCCAAGGAAAGCTCGTGGTGTTCTGGTCCCTCAAAGGCCAGGCGTCTGCTGGCCCTGTTCAGGGTCTGTGTTGGCTGCCGACCATGGCATTCATACTGTTTGAGATTAATATCTGCAATGATGCATCTTCATAGAAAATGGGTGTGAAGTGGCTGTGGTCCCGGGGAACCCCTGGGGGAAGTGTGGCTGCACCCCAGACCCCAGCCCCCACGTCCTGCTGGATGGGGGACGTGCTGTGCAGGCCTGCCTGGCAAGGGGCCTTGCAGAACAAGGGTCTGGACAGGGAGGCTACATCGTAGCCCAGGAGGGCTTCCTTCCTTGATGGTTCCTTCCTGAACCTTCCCTAGTGCTATCTTCCTCATCTGTGAAAGGAGAAAGTCATGGCACCCACCACATGGGACTGGGGGGAGAATAAAATCAGAACTTGTGGCTAGAATGCCTGGCACACAGTAGGCCCACAGGAAATGGGAGCTGGTGCTCTGCATACCACCCCGCCTGCTCTGTGGGCGTGTTTCAGGAGGAAGCGTGTTTCCTGGGGCCCTGGGCACCTCCAGCAATGTTTCCCAAGCCAGAAGAGTCTACTTACCCAAACTACAAAAAGCAACATGTTAATTAGGCCACTATAGCCACAGACCCAAACATGGAAAAAAGCCTGGAAGGCAGCAAAGATCAGGAGAGATGGGTTTATCCTCGGAGGCTATGGAGCAGGGACCAATTCCTAAACCCAGGAAATGGGCACAAGGCAAAGAAAGCTGTGACCCGGGACAGCCACACAGGAAGTGGCACCAGCCCCAGGGCTCGTGGGGCTTCTAGAGGAACCCCCGGTGCCCCCGGCCACACCCTCCCTGAGCACCTTCCCAGGGCCGGCCACCGCGCTGGCCAGCTCATCCTCTGTGCCACCTCCCTGGGCCTGTGGGCCACTCGGCAACTCTTCGTTCTGAACAACACTTGAAACGAGGAGTCCCAGCTCAGAGGGGGTGTTTCTAACTTGAAAAGTGCTGATATGCCAATGAGTCACTTGTCCTGAAGTAGGCATTAGCTGGAGCAGCATTTCTTAGAATTAAAAAAGAACCATGAATAGACTTTTATGCTGTGTCTGCAGTCAGGGGCCTCCAATTAATGGCAGGAAGCCTGTATTCCTGTCGGACGGCAGCCAGCATTGCGTGCGCGCACGTGTGTGTGTGTGTGTGTGTGTGTGTGTGTGTGAGAGAGAGAGAGAGAGAGAGTTAGGGACAGAGAGCAGGAAGCTGATGGATGAATGAAAAATGGTGGGCAAGGGGTCAGTGGATGGACATACTCGAATGTACAGTAAAAATAATGGCCGGCCTTTTGACTTCCAGAACAAACGCATTGGACCACTCTGAGTCTTAGATTATCCCGAGGCAATGCAGGGCCTGGAAGACCCTATGGGGCGGGGGGGTTGGTCTAGCACCAGCAGTCTGGTTCTCTCATCTGCAAGCCACTGTAGCCAAGTCCCAGTCCTGGGCCCTGGCCTGCAGCCCAGCCCCCATGGAGGCCGGCAGAGGCGCATAGGGGCACAGCCACACCCATTCTGTACCCCAGACCTCAGCAGATGGAGGACCTGTCACCATATTTAGCATTTGCTTTCACATACACGCTCTCAGAATCAGCCCCCAGGGCCAGCATTGGACACCTGCTTTAAAGGGGAACTTGCCATCCTCTAGGCCAGAGGGACATCTTGGGGGCCACAGTCACACCAGCGACATCTTCTCTGGGACGTTCCCCGTTTCCTGTCATTGTGGACACACCATAGAACAGTGTCTAAAAGCCTGCCTGTGTTCTAGATCTGGTCCACCACCGCTCAGCGGTGAGACTTCGGGCAGGTCACCCAAACACTCTGTGCCTTAGTTCCCTCATCTGTAAAATGGGAATGATAATGGGTGCCCCACCACCTCCTTCATGAGTACTTGTGAAGGTCAGTAAGTTGATATGTATTAAGGGCTGGCACAGGGCCGTGTACATCGTAAGCCCTATAAAAGGCTTCTTTTATCATTCTCCATAAATATCTGGTAAAGATCAGTGGTCACTCTTATCTCTGAGCTCCCCGATGGCTGAGGGCCCACCTGTCCTGGACACTGTTGTGTCCCCAGCACCTGGTCCTGCTTCTGACATATGACAAGTTCTCAGAAAGTGTTTGCTGAAAGGGTAAAAAAAGGTAAACATCACTGCTCCAAACGTCATGGGGGTGGGAGACCGTGGTCTCTGGAAGCCACTGAGCCCTTTAGGGGTTCAAGGCAATGGAAGTCACCTGGGAGAGATGCACCAGTTTCCTATGGCCACTGTAACAATTTCCTAGGCATTTCGTGGCTTAAAGCAACACAAATTTATATTTTACAATTCTGGAGGTCAGAAGTCCGACAGGGGTCCCACTTGGCTGAAATCAAGGGGATTTTTAGCTTCTTGGAGCCACTTGCATTTTTTGGCTCATCATCTCCTGCCATCTTCAGAAAGTCTTCCCTCTTCCGCACTTAAAGAACCTTTGTGATGACAGCTGGGCCCACCCAGACAGTGCAGGATAATCTACCTTAAGGTCAGATGATGAGTGACTTTAATTCTATCTGCTACCTTAATCCCTTCCTCCTTCTCCAAGTAACAAAACATATTCCCAGATTACAGGAATGAGGATGTGGAAGCCTCTGGGGAAGACCATTGTGGCTACCACAGGAGCTTTTCATTATTCAGGAAGATGGGAAAACTAATGCAGAAACTCCCTGTTTAACTGCTCAAGACCATTTTAGGGGGGCAAGTTATTCTTTTTTAAATATTTTACTTTAAGTAATCTCCATGTCTAACGTGGGGCTTGAACTTAACAACCCCAAGATCAAGAGTCGCATGCTCCACCAACTGGGCCAGCCAGGTGCCCCTGGAGGGCAAAGTTCTTAAAACTAGTACCTCCTTCTGGATAGCTCTTCCCGAAATGCATGGCCCCAGGCATGTGGTGGTCATTCTCTGCAGTGGCAACCGGTGCCAGCAAACCAGAATTAATAAAGTAGAACAGTCCAGAATCAGAAGCAGCAAGTGTTTCTGGAGCCTGTTCCTGGAGCCTGTGCTGGTTGCATTCCGCAGCATTGCTACTGTTCACAGCCAGTCTTTACTGAGGTCCCTCTAATGAGGAAACTGGCACAGAGAGGCTGAGTGACTTGCCCCAGGCCACAAAGCCCATCAGTGGCAGAACTGGGATTGGAACCCCAGGGTTTGGACTCCAGAATCCTACTCACTTCTGGTCTGCTCTCCTGCCTCTCTACTGTTCACACACATTCTCTCATTCCAGCTGCACAGCTGCTGTGTGACGGCAGGATTTCTTTTCAGTCCCCACTGCTGAGATTGGGAGACTGAGGCCAAGGATGACGGTGCGGCCAGCCCTGCGTGACCCGGCCGCTCCCTGCCCTGCTCAGGCTCTTTCTCTGCATCAGGTTGCCTCATTGGGTGTTACCGATGAAGAATTAATTTTAGAAAATGAATAGTGTCACAACATACCCTGTCCCCTCATCCCTTTCAGGACTGCGGGCTGTTTTTAATAACCTCCGCCCCGCCCCCGAGGTGAGCAGTCACTGCTATTCAGGAGGAGAGACGGAAGGGGTCTCCTGCCCACCACCCTGGGCCTCCGTTCGGCCAGGCACCTGCAGACGGCGACCAACAGGCCGAGGAGACGCCTGGAAGTGTAGGTGCGGCTGGCCTCCCAGGATCTCCTTAATGAAAAATTTCAATCCTGTGCATGAGAGTGGAGGAGACACAGCCCTCATTACCACCCCCGTCTAAATTAAACAAGACAAGGGAGGCTCTTGAGAAAAAAAGGCACAAGGCACTGAAGCCTTGGAAAACAAGCTGCAGGAGATATGCTCGTGTCTGGGAAGCCCTCGGACTTTCTGGGGGTGCAGAGAACCCCAAGCACCAGCAGAGCCACGGGAGCTGGAGGCTGGGGGCCACATCTTTCTCCAGGCTTGGCGGGATCCAGGCCTGAGCCCGAGCGGGGCTGAGCCAGCCAACAGTCAACAGGCCTTTATTGACTGTTCATTCTCGGTGAGCACAAGGCTGTCCATTTAAGCGCTGATCCAATATTGCTGTGTGTTGGGTAAGCTTATCGAGAATTCATAAAGTGATGTTCACTCAGCAAGAGACAGGCACGCCACACATGAACTCGTTTACTCTAGCAGCAGCCGCCATCGCAGACCCATTCATCCCCGGGTGACGCTCCCTGGGGCTGGGAGCTGGCTAGGCTTCCTGTTGGGGGTGGGGAGTGGGGGCGCAGGAGCAAGAGGGAGAGCTGGGGGGGGGGCAGCGAGGACGGAGCCGATACGAAGTGTTCCGCTCGGTGCCTGGCATCTAATGACCGTGAACTTCCTGTGAGCGTGACGATGTCATGCGGTCTTACGTCATCTCTGTCAGCGACTGACAGGGCAGCTGCTCCTGGCTCCGTTTTACAGATGAGGACTCCACGGTCCCCGGAGGAGCCAGAACTTGCCCACAGGTTTCTGGCAAGTCAAGGGTCTGGGTGGAACTCGCACCCAGGACTCGAGACCGGGCTCTTCCCATAGCTCTGCCTCTACGTCGGAGACTCCAGGAGCTCCAGCTCTGGGTTTGAACATGAGGTCTCCAGTTCCAGCCTGTGGTCTTAGAAACCAAGAAGCCTACGAGGGAGGTACTGTTGTCACCCCCATTTTACAGATGAGGAAACCGAGGCCCAGAGTGTCTGAGTGGTGGGCCCAAGGTCCCAGGGTTGGGTGGCAGCGGACCCAGACCTGCAAGCCAGACAGCCTTCCACTCCTCACACTGTGCGGTAGCTAAACTACGTGTTCTGCTGCGCGAGGACACACACGGGGCCGCGCTCCCCTCCACCGCCCAAGCTCACTGAGATAAGGAGTCTGGACACCGGGCTGTAGGCGCCTGTGAAACCACACAGGGTCGGCAGAGCTCACCATCGCTGCGTCACCACTGTCACCAGAGCAAGCCCAATTCCTGACCATTCTCCAGCACCTTTTATATTTGAAAGCCCTTTCCATATGTCTGCTGGCCCCTGCCCTCCCTTAGCCCTGGCAGGTACAAAGGCAGGGCGAACAAGCCCAGCGTGCAGAGGGGGACCCACTGCGACCCCGCTGCTTCCCAGGAACAGGTGAGGCCTGCCTGGGGCTCTTGCACCCTCCGGGGCGGAGCCTCTCCCCCAGCGATCTGCTCATCCTCCAGCATCTGTGGGAGAGGCGGCAGGAAGCCCCCCTTCAGCGAGGGGGGACTTGGGTCACTTTGCTCACAGGACGGGACCCCTCCACCAACCCCTCCCTGCGCTCCTTCTTTGTGTGCTTTGGCCTTTCAGAATATATGGGGAGCCTGGATGGCTCAGTGGGTTAAGCCGGTGCCTTCAGCTCAGGTCATGATCCCGGCGTCCTGGGATCGAGTCTCGCATTGGGCTCTCTGCTTCGGTGGGGAGCCTGCTTCTCCCTCTTTCTCTCTGCCTGCCTCTCTGCCTACTGGTGCTCTCTGTCTGCCAAATGAATAAAAAAATCTTAAAAAAAAAAAAAGGGGGA
>PISX010004933.1:69313-114362 GCA_004024625.1 Mellivora capensis | reverse complement strand
TCTTGCCATTCGCAACGACGTGGATGGAACTAGAGGGTATCATGCTTAGTGAAATAAGTCAATCAGAGAAAGACAACTATCATATGATATCCCTGATATGAGGAAGTGGAGAGGCAACATGGGGGACTAAGGGGGCAGAAAAAGAAGAAAAGAAACAAGATGGGATTGGGAGGGAGACAAACCATAAGTGACTCTTAATATCACAAAACAAACTGAGGGTTGCTGGGGGGAGGGGGTTGGGAAAGGTGGGTGGGGTAATGGACATTGGGGAGGGTATGTACTATGGTTAGTGCTGTGAAGTGTGTAAACCTGGCGATTCACAGACATGTACCCCTGGGGATAAAAATTTGTTTATAAAAAATAAAAATTAAAAAAAAAAAAAGAGTTAGATGCTTAACCAACTGAGTCACCCAGAAGCTCCAAGTGATATGTTATTATTTTAAGAAAAAAAACTGATAGGACTTGGAGGGGAGTTGTCAAAGTGGTAACTCCAAGGTTATACATTTTAGAGAAAGAGAGTGACAAAGACATGGAAAAGAGTAAAGTAAGATCTGAATATGGAAAAATGATCATGAATTTGGTTTTGGATATCTAAATTTACAGGTGACCGCAGGACATCTAGGTGAAAATGGAAGAAAGAAGTTAGAGCTGCAAATCTGAAGCTCAGAAGAGATATAAAAATAGAGATATTGATAGTATAGTTAAAGAAAAGGAATAGCTTGAATCATTTGAGTGAACAAGTTGCCAGAGTGAGAGTTTGAAAGAAGAAGGATTAATGATTGTGTCCTGAATTCATTCATTCAAATACTCATTAATTCACTTAAAAATAAATGAACTAATACTTTTGGCTCTCAAAAAAACAGTCTAATAAGCGAGATCTAATAAGTGAGATGTAAATAGCTGGTTTCATTTTAGGGGTATCTTAAATGTCCAACTGAAATAGGAAAAAATAATCTGCAAATGAGAAAGAGAAAGAGAATACACAGAAATAGGAAAACTCAGCACAAATTGCAGAATAATGGAGAATATTTTCAGAAGAGGGATGTAATAATGGTAACATTTCTCCAGACAGAGCAGTGAAGGAAAATAAGTCAAGTTTTGGTAAATTAGGTTGGTATTGTTGAATGCTACCTATCCTTTGTTCCAGGATTGGAGCTTACAGCCCACAGCTAGGAACAATGAAGCTGAGGACTTCAATTGTTGCAACCATCTTCCTCAGGACCTTGAGAAAACAATACTAGCCCTGGCACCACCAGTCACTGCCCCAACCCTCTCTCTCTTCCTAATTCACAGGAAAAGAAGGAGGAAATTGAAAGCCAGAGTCCAGCCTTGCAGTTGTGTGTTCCTCTCACAGGGAAGCCATGCTTTTCCTCTACTCTCAAAATCAAGTAAGCCTCCAGTCGGGGGTGGGTGGAGGGGGAAGCTGATTTCCGGGTTGGATGTAGGGGACTCAATCTGAGCAAAGGGAAAGAAACTGGAGAGAGATATCAAGTGGGGACTGGGGCTATGGTATGGAATAGCCTAAAGTCCCACCATTTTTTCATAGCAGATATGAGTATTTCCTGTTAGATGGGCCCTGAGGAAAGTAAGTGAGATTGAACCATTTTAGCAATACCCCACTTAAGGGAGCTGTTGCCATCAAGAGGAGCCTAGCACCAAGAGGCTATGGGATGGAGTGCTACGAATGGGAACAGAGGAGGCTCTGTCCAAGGCAGAGGTATTCTCCCATGTGGGGGCACATGTGAGTGAACACTCAGAAGTAGTCCTAGAAAAATGCAAATACATACCTGAAGAGACACCCTGCACTTGGATGCCTGCCTCTCAGAACTTCAGTTGCTGGTTAACGTTAACGAGAGAAGCAGTGGCAACCGTTACTGAGAGCTGCAGTCCTTCTCATTTGAGCGGACTGTGGTACAGGTCCACCTGATCATTTGCAGAGCCCAGGGCAAGAGTACAAATGGCAACCTGCAGGCCCACATACCATATGTCTCCAACTTTACAAGTTATAAATCAAACTAACAAACTTTTAAATAAAATATATTTCTTCCTCCTATTCTGACAAATATATTTTCAAAACAATATGAAAGGTCAGGTTTGAATTTAGAATTTTTGAAATCCTTGGAATTTCACACCAGAATGTGGCAGAATTTGTCTCCCAACCATAAATCCTGGCTCACCTCCCTTCTCTTCCTACTCTGACTTTTTCTCATTTTTCAAGGATCCTAACTGGCTCAGCTCAACCCAAACATCCAGTTTCTATTATCAATTGCTGTCTCTTGACCACTTCTCAGCTCTTGGGCAAATCTCCTTTGCTGACAGGAGGAGAGGCATTGCCAGAGTTGTTCCTTCTAGTCTGGGCCTAAGAGTGCTATCACACTTGTCCTTTTTCCTTTCCTATTTAAACCAACGGATAAGAGGAGTTATATCTTGAAGAGAAAAGAGAGAGGAAAGATGAAATTTTGAAACATTTTGAAATTGTAGTTTGTGGCCAAAATTGCAAGTGGTTATCCAAATTCTATTCTCTCCTTCTTCCTAAATACTAGAACTTCCAATTTATCCAGCATGTCCATGCACCCTTGAAAAGACTGTACTTCCAGACTCCTTTCCACTTGGGTGTGACAAAGTGCCTAAGTTATGGACCAAAGAAATTTAAGTGTTATGTGGGATGCTGAAGATTGGAGGCTGCTTAAAAGGCACTGACTCAGCTGGGAAGTGGGTCCTTTTGTTCTCCCTTCCTCTTTCCTATTGTCTGAAATGCTAAAGCTTCAGTAGCTGTCTTGGACTGTAAAATGAACTTGAAGGGGCACCTGGGTGGCTCAGTGGGTTGAGCCTCCGCTTTCAGCTCAGGTCATGATCTCAGGGTCCTAGGATAGAGCCCCACCTCGGGTTTTCTACTCGGCGGGAAGCCTGCTCCCCAACACCCTTCCCTGCCCCCCAACCCTGTTTCTCTCTCTGCCTGCTTGTGATCTCCCTGTCTGTCAAATAAATAAATAAATAAAACATTTAAAATAAAAATAAAATAAAATGAACTTGAAGGTAGATATATTTGGATGATGGGCCACAAAGACAGAACCTGGGTCCCTGATGACAGTCAAACTGTCATGCCAGCTGTGCCTGGCCTACTGCCAGGCTTTTCTTTTTTTTTTTTTTAACATGAAAGAAGTAAATTTCTGTTTTGTTTAAGCAGTGTTACTTCAGGTTTTCTGTGATTTTAGCCAGACTTGTGCCTGACTCAGTTTTAAACTAGACTGGACTTGATTAATCAGAAAGCTAAGGAATCTACCCAAAATGTAATACAAAGAAAGGAAAGGACATTTTAATGTAACATTATTAAAAGTAATGCTTGGACAATAAGTCAAACAGTGGTTTTGAAGAATATAGTTTCATTAGAGTGGTGGAGAAGGAAATCTTATTTTAAGAGGTCAGGAAATTGTTAACAACAAAAAAGGAAATAAGGTTGAATTCTACCAAAAGTTTGACAGGTTAGAAGAGAGAAATGATGTGAAAGATGGTTTTCGAAGCATATGGCATAGCTAGAGAGAACTGGGAAATATAGCAAGAGGGGTGGCAGGCTGAAGAAGTAAAATTTGGGAAAACCATTGAGGAAAGTCCTGGAGGAAGCCAGAAACAGAAGGGAAGAATGAGAGATGGGGAATTATGGAATATTTTGATGTGGAGAAGTAGATATTGATTTTCTCCTTAAAAGAGAGATAAGGTCCTCTGCAAAGAACTGGAAGGCAAGGTGAGATAGGTGTTTAAAGACATGGGAATGTGGAAAAGATTTGAAATAGCTCCATTCCACAGCTAAGAAAGGGTTAGACCTTTCAAATATGATTTTAATAGTAAAAAAGCTACTGTTTATGATGCCAATGCTGCTTATTATGCAAGATACTTTATATATATCACACCACTAAAAATGAAAATTCTTCTCAGTTTGCTACCTACCTCTATGACTGTTCCTTCTTAGTCTCTCTTGCGCTCTTTGTTAAATACTGGTGGTCATCACAGTTTCATTCTTAGTATTCTCTTCTTATTCCCACTGGGTAACCTGTATCCCTCTCATGATTTCTATTGCCGTGTGTAGGCTACTGACTATCAAGTCTATATCTCAAAGCTAGAGCCCTGTTCCCTAAACACACAGTACCAGACTCATTTATCCAACTGCCTACTGGACATTCACTTGGACATCCCAGGACACTTTTAACCATACATGTCCACACCTGCTTTCATCATTTCCCTCCAAACCTATTTTTCCTGCTGAGATCTCCCTCTCCGTGAATTTTTGAAACAGTTTTAAGAGTAGAGATTCTAGAACCAGACAGTCTGGATTCAATTCTCATTTCCTATTAGTTGTATGACCTTGAACAAACTACTAAACCTCTGTGATTCAGTTTCCTCACATGTGAAATGAGAATGATAAGAATAGAATTTACTTCATAGGACCTTAGAGCAGAGTAATGAGTTAATCCGTTAAAAACTTAGATCAGTGCCTGACACATGGTCAGACCATGGAAGTGTTCATTATCATTGCCACAGTTAGAGAATTTGGGCGTCATATCATCTTTGTCTCTCATTCTCACATCCCAACATGCCCCAACTCTATTGAGTCAGTCTTGTTGTTATCTCTCATCCTTCACTGCTACCACCTTAGTTTGATGCTCAAGATCAAGGGTCAGCATTTTACATTTTTTTTTAAAGATTTTGTTTATTTATTTGAGAGAGAGGCAGTGAGAGAGCATGAGCGAGGAGAAGGTCAGAGGGAGAAGCAGACTCTCCGTGGAGCTGGGAGCCTGATGTGGGACTCGATCCCGGGTCTCCGGGATCATGACCTGAGCCGAAGGCAGTCGTCCAACCAACTGAGCCACACAGGCGTCCCAGCATTTTACATTTTTTTAATGTAAAAGCCCAGGTAGCAAATATTTTAGGCTTTGCATGTCACAACTACTCAAATCTGTTGTAGTTGTGCAAAAAGTACCGTAGACAATTCATAAATGGTTGAGCATGGCTGTGTTCCAATAAAACTTTATTTATGGCACTGAAAATTGAATTTCATATAATTTTAATGTGTCATAAAATGTTATTATTTTCATTTTTAAAAACCATTTTAAAATGTAAAAAAGAGCATTCTTATCTTGTGCACCAGGTAAAATAGGCAAGGTGCCAGATTTGGCCTTTAGACTATAATTTGCCAACCTCTGAGCCAGGTAAGACCGTCTTTTGGTAAAACACTGCAGTAGTTTGTTAATTGGTCTCTCTGCTTCTAATCTTACCCCTGCACACCAAGTCAATTCTTTATGATGCTCCATTTACCTCAGGATGACCCTTAAAATGTCCATTAGGTTCTTTGTAATCTGGTCTCTGTTTATTACTCCAACTCATTTCTCAACACTATTCCTCTTGTTCTGTATTTACTGTATTTGCTACTCAACAACATGAAATTTCCCAAATATGCAAACTTCTTCCTCTAGACCTTTTTACATGCTCTTCCTTCTGTTTGGACACTCTTCCTAACCTTCTTCTGTTTCTCCCATTGGTCCTTCACATCCCATTTTATAGATTACTTCTTTCATATTTTCCTGAGCTTCCATGTCTGGTTAGGTGTCCTTTCTCATGTTTAGACAGGACCATGTTGAAATACTCTCTCGTTGCATTATAATTGCGTATTCATTTCTGCCTTAACATGTAGACTGTAACTGAGACTGTCTTTTTCACCTGTATATCCATACTGCCTGTGTTAGAAACACATTTGATGAAGATAAGACTCCCTGTGGTACACCTGCAAGGAAAGCATTATTGTCCCTATTTTATAAATGAGAAAGCTAAAGCTCAGAGAACTTGAGTATTCTTTCCCAAGTCTACACAGTACATATTGGAGTAAAGATTTGTTCACGCTCATTTCACTACCCCATGCTACCTCCCAAAGTTCAGGAATAACAAGAAAGATAATTGCCTCATGGAGTCTAGTTTTCTCAACATCAGATTAGAAATCTTCATTCCTAGTCCCTAGTCTGTCTGTGAGTTGTAAAGACCACTTCGAAAATCTTTATTGTCCAGGCATGTATATTTAGATATTTTTATGGATCCTATTCTACCCAAGAGATGTTCCCTTTTTGACATTGCTCCTGCAATCCCTTTCCCTGTTCCTAAGCATTTCTCCTTTTATATAGCAGCAACTCCGAACGCTCATCACTCACTTGATGAACTTTTCCTACTACCTTCCCTAATAGTAAATTGTTGAACAAATTTAGGATTGAGGCTCCTTTAGTCCTACCTGCTTGACTCAACCCGCTTGACCAGCGGACTATCTGTTGTGTAATGCTGAGCCCCGTAAAGTAAGTTGGTGACTAGCAACCCTCAGATAGCCCCATAGGTCAAATGGAACAGGTGGGAGTTGTAAAAAGATATACATTGTCCTAAGATAGGGATCTTAGATAATGGAGAAATAGACAGCCTCCAGGGACAAATGGGCTGTGTTCCAAAAATTCAATTTCAAATTGACTGTTTGGAATGCAGAACACATTTCCCCCTAGACACAATGCTATGAATAATTGCAGTTATTTTCCCAGGAAAGTCCACACAAGCTTGTTTAACCCATAATGTTGCAGAAATATCTGCTAAGACATTTTGGATTTACACTGGGTGCATCCCTTAAATCTTTACCACTCTGAATTATAAATTAGCCGCATACATAGCTGCCACTTCAACTAGACTGTGAACTCTTTGAGGGCTGGAAACTGTTGAATTATTCATTTTTGTATTCTGAATGCTTGGCACATAACTGACAATAAATGTTGGTTGCATAAATGAATGAAGAAATTTAATAGGCACTTGAATAGAGTTGAAAATGTGTTAGGGAATAAAAACAGTAACATTTAGTGGCTACCTTCATATGTGTCTGGCACTGTACTAGGCAGTGACCAATAAAGTAAACTGCTTTGTTTGGGCTAGAGGTAGGGGTAAAGAAGCTGAAGGCAATTCAATATTTGAGATATAAAATAAATGGGTGCTAGACTTGCTAAATAAACGCTTTTGGATAATATAAATGGATAGATGTACTGATTTGAAAAAAGTCACAGAAAAAAATAGCCCCAGGAGTTGATATCCAAAGGGAAGCATTTCTTTTGGGAGGCTCTAAGACTGAGCAAGAGGTATGACCACAGCTAAGAAGCAGAAGATGGAAGATAAGGTTTGGTAATAGAGAGCAGTGGTCAGGGAAGAATGGAATTATTTTATTTTTAAGATTTTATTTTTTATTTGACAGAGAGGAACAGTGAGGGAGAGAACACAAGCGGGGGGAGTGGGTGAGGGAGAAGCAGGCTTCCCGCGGAGCAGGGTGTGGGATGTGGGGCTCGATTCCAGGATTCTGGGATCATGACCTGAGCCAAAGGCTGATGCCCCGATGCCCTGTTTTAATTTCACCTGGTTTAGTGCTCTCTATAAAGAGGTATTTGCTCTGGCCAGTCTCTGATTTGTTGTTAGCTTAGATTAAATTATTATCACTCTCCCATAAATTGAAGTTAATCAGATTGATCTTTCCACAGTGAGAGTAAGCGCTTGTTAAAATTTGGTATGGATGGCGTCTTAGTTTGGGCTGCTGTTACACAATACTATAAACTGGGTGGTTTAAACAGCAAACAATTATTTCTCACAGTTGTGGACTCTGGAAATGTGAGATCAGGGTGCTGGCATGGTTGCTTGGTGCAGGTTCTCTTCTGGGTGGAAGATGAGGCTGATTTCCCATTGTATCCTCACATAGCAGAGAGAGTGAGGGAGGTCTCTGGAGTCTCTTTTGTAAGGGTACCAGTCCCATTAATGAGGGCTCTATTCTCATGACCTAATTATCTTCCAAAGGCCTCCACTTTCTGATACCATCATGTAGGGGTTGGGATTTCAGTACATGAATTTGGGGAGCGGATGAGGGTGCACAAACATTCACTCCATAACATGAGTATAATGCTGAAGGCAGTGGAATGGAGATACTAGGCAGCCAGGGAGAATGCAATCTGGGAAGGCAGAAGAGGAAACATTAACCTTTGGATAGTTTTTGGCGGAGAAAGAAAAAGTGGGGGGTGGTGGTAGAGAAAGGAGGGTGAAAGAGATGGGTCAAGGGAGGCAAACAACTGTTTCATAATTTTATAAAGGGCCTAACCACTCAGGAAGTCCCTCTCATGTAATGCCAGCCTGATCTTTGTTCTTTGAAAGTATAAATACTTACACATTTTCTTTATTGTCCCCAAAGTGCTTGAGCACAATCAATAAAATACTTGATTGATTATCTGAGTGTTTCAAATCAATCCACACATCTGGTTTTATTAAGGATCTTAGAATTGACATGGATCAAGCTGAGATAAGAACTGTCTTTAAATTTATAAGATATTTTGTGTTTCTCCTTAAGGAAAAGCAAACACTTGTTCATGCCTATTTTGCACCATTCACTGTACTGGGGAGTTTACTTATGTTATTGAATTTCTAATAATTCATCATTAAGAATTACCGAGGGGCGCCTGGGTGGCTCAGTGGGTTAAAGCCTCTGCCTTCCGCTCAGGTCATGATCCCAGGGTCTTGGGATGGAGCCTCTGCCTTCCGCTCAGGTCATGATCCCAGGGTCTTGGGATGGAGCCCCGAATCGGGCTCTCTGCTCAGCAGGGAGCCTGCTTCCCTCTCTCTCTCTGCCTGCCTCTCTGCCTGCTTGTGATCTCTGTCAAATAAATAAATAAAATCTTAAAAAAAAAAAGCATTACCAAGTACCCATTATATGTCAAGCCTTATGCTAGACAATGATGATAAAAATCAAAGAGGGAAAAACTCAGGCCTTCCAGCAGTTATAGTATGACAGGGAGAAGGCAGGGTTAAACCAACAATTGCCATGTAGTTTGATAAATGCAGTGAAGGAGGCAAGCAGTTGCCATCTTTGGAACACAGAAGAGGGGAGCTTTAACTCAAAATGGGTTGGAAATACAGATAATAAAAAGAAAACAGGTATTTGTTGTTTGTCTGAAATGAAAATTTAAGAGGAGCCTGAGGAGACACGACTAAATGTAATGTGATATCCTGGATGAGATCCTGGATCAGAAAAAGGACAGTAGGAAAAAAAAAACCTGAAGAAATATGAGTAAAATATGGATTTTACTTAATAAAAATGTATTACGATCAGTTAATTAATCATAACAAATGTACTATACTAACGTAAGATGTCAATAATAGGGGAATGGAATATATGAGGACTGTCTGTACTATCTGTGCAATAATTCTGAAAACTCAAGTGATCTCAAATAAAAAGCTTATTACAATTTTTTTTAAAGATTGTTATTTATTTGACAGATAGAGATCACAAGGAGACAGAGAGGCAGGCAGAGAGAGAGGAGGAAGCAGGCTCCCTGCTGAGCAGAGAGCCCAATGTGGGGCTCAATCCCAGGATCCTGGGATCATGACCCAAGCTGAAGGCAGAGGCTTTAACCCACTGAGCCACCCAGGCGCCTCTTATTACAATTTTTTAACCTGTATCTTGTATTTTTGTTAGATCTGGCAACCCTAACACTTCTACTTCCAAATAATAATTAAATATAAAATAATGAAAAAATTACATTGTTATCTGAGTTATATATGATTTCTCCTAAATATTTGATCCAAACACTTCATTTTCTATAAACAGCTTATTGTTTTCTTTTTTTTAATTTTTTTTTTAAGATTCTATTTATTTATTTAACAGACAGATCACAAGTAGGCAGAGAAGCAGGCAGAGAGAGGGAAGCAGGCTCCCCGCTCAGCAAAGAGCCGGACGTCGGGCTCAATCCCAGGACCCTGAGATCATGACCTGAGCAGAAGGCAGAGGCTTTAACCCACTGAGCCACCCAGGCGCCCCTATTGTTTTCTTTTAAGGCAAGCCTCCAGCAATCAGTTATCGCAGACAATATACTTCAACGTGGAGGTGCTTTGCTTCTAAATGCCATAAACTTACCACCAGTTGTAAGCAATTTCAGATGCTAAAAAAATTGGTTTAAGTTTCTCTCTCTCACACACACACACACACACACACAGACCATCAACAAAATTAGTCTTAATTTAGGCTGCACATATCTCAAATGATTAAAAAAAATTCAGTTATGAGAACATCAGCAAGATTAAGGCCCTGAAAGTAATCACTTGCTTAGGGTGACTGCTAATTTATGTTGCCTGAATGGAAAACAGTACTGATTATTTTACTCCCTGTGTTGCTCCTTTGGAGGAAAACAACCGGTGTTTTGTGGAATAAGAACTTAGAGTCTGGAATAAAAATAGAACTGTATAATATAAGTTTTATTTGAAGGTGAGCTTAGACAAGATCACTTATCAAACGACCCAAGGAAGATGGGGCTTTTAAACAAGAGAATGGATTTGAGAATACTTGTCATTTTCCAGATACAAAACAGCCAAATATACTTTGCACAACTTTGTCCAATTTTTGCTTTGCTCCCTAACAAAATTAAGAAGTTAGATTTTTATTGCTTTATACGTAAGTGGTGATAATATGCTAGCCATTGTAAAGAAAATAAATCTGTTATCATATGGCTCTAGAAATTATATACCAGAATTTATTGGGTTCCCTTGTTACCTTATTAATTTCTACTCTAAATAGAAAATCCCTAAAACTGACTGTATTTGTGCCCCCAAAAGATATACATGTCACAAATTTCACTTTGCAAACACGTGTAGATCATTTATTTTGCGCAAAAAACTATGCTTAAAGAGCTTTGGTATCGAGAGATAAAAATGGTTCCTATGGTGTTTCTATTTGTGCTCCTCAAAAAAAGTTTTGTACTTTTAGAGGTGAGGGGAATCATACGTTAAGTTAGGCTTTTGTTTATATCTCAGTGTCCCCGGTCGCCTGCAAAAACAAGGCGAAAGCTTGTTTAAAAAAAGATGTATTTTCAAGGATTTGGGTACCTTCTAAACCGGGACCGTGGATTCCTCAAGAGCTCTGTTCACAAAGAAGGGCTAAGTCTGTCAAAGGAGCCGAAAAGGGGTACGTTTTGCTTTTAAATTGGACAGTTTTCCTCTACGAGCTCGGCGAGGTCCTGGTCGGCGGCCCAGAAGGCTGGGCGTTTGGCGTCGGTCCGACTCCAAGGACCAGAGGCCGCGGAAAGAGCCCAGCTCGGAAGGGCGGGAGAGGGGAGATGGGCCCGAGCCCCAACGATTACACACCGTCTGCCAGGGTCTTACTGACCTCAGGCTGCCATCGACGCTGCCGCGACCCTAACCTAGCAAACGTCGCCCGCACGCCGCCTGGGCGCGCGGACACGCTGTTTGCTGTCGACTTTCCCGGCTCTGGCTGCCCAAGCAGGCCGCGGCTTCGCCCTTTCAGTGCTTAGAAAGCGCTGTTCCAGGAGAAAGGCCGCGAGGGCGGGGCTTGGGGCCGTTCGGGACTATTTCCTCATATCGTGGTCAGTCAGGGCGAGGAGGGCCGCCAGGGCGGAGTGCCACATGGCGCGTCCCCGCCAGGACTCAGCGTTGGCGGTCACCGAGGAAGCAGTGTAGTGCGAGGGGCTTAGAGCCCACACCGTGGAAGGATGGGTCAACTAATGAACGTTTCGCCACAGCCCACACGCCTAAGAGGGAATTTGAGGGAGCATGGGGGAAGGGCGGACAGAACGGGCGTCTTGCAGAGAGCATGCTCTGTTCTAAGAGCCGTAAGTGGAGAGCCAGGCATGCGCAGTGAGGCCGGGGTGGGTTGGCAGCAGGGAGGGGCTGGCGTGAGCGGCCTGCTGTGTTTATCCAGTTTTCTGGGTGGGCGGTCAAGGCGCACGCGTGCGGGCGAAAGGCGGTGGAGCTTGATATTGGAGTGCGCATGCGCGGAGCCGGCCGGTAGCTCTGGGAGGGTGTGGAGGGGGCTCTTAGAGGAGAAGCAGGGGAAAAGGGAAGCGAAGGGAAAGGAAAGGGCGGGGGGAGGGGTGAGAGTGTGCTCTGCGCATGCGTGCGGGCGCTAGCGACGACGGCGGCGGGGGAGTCTCGGGGATGACAGTGGCTTTGCCCGTTGGGGTAACGGTCGTCGTCGCCGGCAGGGCCTGAGGCGCCGCACAGTCCGCGGAATCCACTAAGGCCGCAGCAGCCCGGGCCCTACCGAGTTAGAGTGGCGCGTGGAGTCAGGGTGAGGGCGGCGAGGCACGGGGGGAGGGGCCTGCCGCGGGGCCTTGCTGGTGCTCTGGGCGGCGGCGGGGCCTGGCGGCGTGAGCGCTCGCCTCAGCTGCGGCCGGGCGGGAGCCGTGGGCGGCGGCGGCCGTCGTGCTTGGAGGAGGTCTCCGTCTGTGCGGCGTGGAGAAGATGGCCGGGCAGTGAGGGGGCGGTGCTTGCGCCTGGTGACCTCGGAGTGAGCGACTGAGGAGCGAGGGGCGCCGCCGCGGCCCGGCCGGGCCTGCTCCCCGCCCCCTCCCGCTGCCGCCGCCGGCCCGCGCACTTCCTCCCCAGCTCTCCCCTATCGGGTGAGGGACTCTCCTGCCCGCTTCGCCACCTCAGGGAACCGCGGGGTTGTAACCGCCAGGGCGGAGAGCCAGGCGCAGTCCGGGCCCCGCGTCCAATATGGAGAGAGCGGCGGCAGCCTCCGCCTGCCGCAGCTGCAACATTCGCCGCCGCCGCGGCTTGGTGCACTAGATTGAGGAAGTCGACGCCCGAGCCGTCCTCCTTGCCGTCGCCGCTACCTCTGCGCTGGGCGCTGTGATGGAGTAAGGGCCTTGCAGCTCGTGAGAAGCGTGCGCGCCCCTCGGACCGGGCCGGGGCCTGCTCCTGCGCCCGCCCAGCTCGCCCTGAGGAGGTGCCTCCGCGTCCGGAGATGCAGCGACGGCCGCCCGCGGAGCCGCGGGGCTAGACTGAGCGCCGAAGCCCCCGCGTTCTTCGCCCCGAGGCTGCCTGGGACAAACTCGAACGCTGGTTTCTCTCTCTCTTTCCTTTTTTTTTTTTTTTTTTTTTTTGTCTGCAAGTCTCAGGGACGGAGGAGGGGCGCCAAGGCCCCATGTGTGGGAGGATTGCTTCAGCTCCACAAACTTGCACGGATTTTAGTTACTACTTTGGCCAGTGGTTCTTTTCTGATTTCCTCCGATTTGTTGCAAATTCGCCATTGTTCTCTGGCTGCTTACAAAGTTGGATCCGGAATTTCTTTTCAACCGGGAGCCAACGGTGTCGAAGTGTCTGCAATGAACCCCGTGAATGCTACTGCTCTCTACATTTCCGCGAGCCGCCTAGTGCTCAACTACGACCCCGGAGACCCCAAGGCGTTTACAGAGATTAACAGGCTCTTGCCTTACTTCCGACAGTCTCTCTCTTGCTGTGTTTGCGGTGAGACGCTTTTTATTGTTCCCTTTCAATGCTTATTTTAAAAAAATCTGGGCATTGGTAACAGGAACGGTTTGGCGGCGTGGTCGTTTGTATTAAGCTTTTGTTATTTGTGCATTAGTATACGGTCATTAGTTTTGAGGCTCGTCAGAGGACTTTTGCCCAGCAGTTCAGAAAGAGCCCTCCTAAACTGTTTTGTACGGCGGCCTTAATGTTCAGAACTGTTTAATTCGTCTCGGGTCAGTTCCTTGCCATTTCTGTTGATGGTTGTATAAATGAGTGAAGTATGCTTGTATAGTGCTCCTCTTTTTTTTTTTTTTTTTTTAAACCTTTGATATAAGAGCTTATCTTGGTTAAACGTGGTTAAGCCTGGTTAAAAAAATGTACATGTGGCGTGTTTGCATTTCCCCAAACTGGTGTTACGTGTGGGTAGTGGTACAATCGGATGCACCCACAGCCTGTGAACTCGGTGCAGAACTTTTCTCCGTGTTCCTCAACATGCTTTGACAGTTTGACGGTAAATAGTGAGCCCAGGAAGACCGAAGGTACTCTGTTTTTTAGCTGGTGGGATTTTTACGAAATTATTGTTCCTTATTTTGTGGTTTTAATATGTTATGGCCTGGTAGACAGTTATTTTAGGTGGTTGGCTTCCCCCCTCCCCCCCCAAAAGTATTTTCTGCAGGGTAGGTTACTTTCAGGTTATTTTTGAGTGGTGAAGATACGCTAACTTACCTAATGGAAGTGTCTCAAAAGTGCTGATAATTTGGAATAATTTTGCACCTATCATTTTTAAACTTTACACCTTTTTTCAAAAAACCTGAACTGGAAACATTAATAGGAGGGAAATGGCAACTGTCAAAAAAAAAAAAAAGTATTATACTCCATTTCGTATTCTCATTCTGCCCCAGATTTTGAGGTTTTGCTGATCCACTTGTTTAGTCAGAACTTGAGAAATTCAGGCATTTCAGGTTTTCACTTTATCTTAGATATAAGAAATTTTGTGCCTGTTGTGGCTGAAGGAGGATACCGTATTCATTTGAGAATCTTGCATCATTTTCTGGATAGCATTGGGGCAAGCCACTGAAGGGGGTGCAAAGGAGTTGGAGATTGTGTTTTTTGCATACCAGGTACTTAATCTTATAAACATATAAGTAACTGTGTGAATGTGATTACTGTGACTGGTAAGAGACAGTTAACACCTTTATAGGAAGCATTTGCCATGAGCAAATCACCACTGCCCTGGGCCTCAGTTTCTTAATGTGTAAAATGAGAGCTTTGGGCTATATTCCAAGTTTTCCTTCAGCTTAAATTTTACAGATACGAATTTGCTTGGTTTCAGTGTGCTCTCCTACCCCACTTCCACTTTTTATGGAGTGCTTCTTTTTATGTCTTAACAGCTTTTGGTAGTTTTTGAACTGAGGAGATAGAGCTGCTATAACTTCCTTTTCTACAAACCTTTCTTTTGGGGGGATTGCTACTCTTGTGATGTATGGGAAAGAGGGCAGAGGGCAGCCCATTCCAGCCTGCTAGAACAGCAGTAGAGAGTGATGTCATTATCCAGGTAACACTCAAAAGATCTGGTAAGTCTCCTTTTTACTAGGGGGATGGGACTTAACTGCCTAATTTAAGGGTAAAATGGTAGTTTTGAATTGTGTAGTTGCTTGGAATTTTAAGTTCTTATCAATAGCTTCAGGATAGTTGTCTAATTGAACATTTTCCCAAATTCTTTTTTTTTTTTTTTTAAAGATGTTATTTATTGGGGCGCCTGGGTGGTTCAGTGCGTTGAAGCCTCTTCCTTTGGCTCAGGTCATGATCCCGGGGTCCTGGGATTGAGCCCCGCATTGGACTCTCTGCTCAGTGGGGAACCTGCTTTGCTTCCTCCTCTCTCTCTCTCTCTGCCTGCCTCTCCACTTACTTGTGATCTCTGTCAAATAAATAAATAAAATCTTTAAAAAAGTGTTATTTATTCATTTGACAGAGATCACAAGTAGGCAGAGAGGCAGGCAGAGAGAGAGAGGAGGAAGCAGGCTCCCCGCTGAGCAGAGAGCCCGATGTCTATCCCAGGACCCTGGGATCATGACCTGAGCCAAAGGCAGAGGCTTCAACCCACTGAGCCACCGAGGCACCCCCCAAATTCTTTTTTTTTTTTTTTTTTAATTTTATTTATTTATTAGAGATCACAAGTTGGCAGAGCAGCTGGCAGAGGGAGAGGGGAAGCAGGCTCCCTGCTGAGCAGAGAGCCCCATGTGGGGCTTGCTCCCAGGACCCCGAGGTCATGACCTGAGCTAAGGCAGAGGCTTAACCCACTGAGCCACCCAGGCGCCCCACATTTTTCCATATTCTAACCTGGGTTTTAAAAAATGAAATCAAAGATAAAGCTGCATTTAAAAAAAAATCCAATTGTAGCTTTGCTTTTTTTTTTTTTTTTTTAAAGCCAGTCTTGGCAACACATGGGAAGTTTTTCTGACAGTGGGGTTTGCCATTATGCCTTCTTGTTCAAGCTACTCCACTATCCTATGGAAAAGATTTCTGGGTTCTACTTTTCCCCTGATTATAATTGAGTAGCTGGCATAAATTTTAGCAGTCTGAATGTAGGTTCTGCAGCCCTCTCTGACCACTGCCCCCATGTCTTTGTACATAAGTCTGGTTATCAGGAGATAGAAAAAAATCAGTTACTTGAATTTAGATCCAGAGTTCAAACATCTTTGTATCAGATGTCCTAGCTGAAAAGCTTAAATATATTCAAGTTAATAGGGCATGTGCAGTCTTATTTCATGAAGATAATAAATATGTAAAAGTTTAATTCTATCTTGGTGCTGTAAATAGGGAGTTTGTTTCATTGGGTCCTCTGAAGTCTGACCCAGTCCTACCTTTTCAGCCTTACCTTTAACTGCCCTCTTATATATTTCTGTGCTTCAGCCAGGTTAATGTTTTTGCCTTTTCAAACATACATGCCCTGTGTCTTCCTTCTTTTTTCCCCTTCTTTATTCTCTGAAGTCTCTTTTGCCTAAAAATACTTTTCTCTGTGGTTTAACTCATCAATTTCCTCCCTCCTCAGTGAATTCTTTGCTCACTGCAGCAGAAAGTTCCATTTTGTCCTTTGAACTTCTAACCCTTTGTTCCAGTCATAGGCACTTACAGCTCTTTGGGTGCAGCTTTTATATCTAATTCTTCTGCTATCCTAGGGGCAAATACTATTTTTTGGTTTATTTTTGTGTTCCTCCTGCCTCATCTACCCTCTCCTATCCAGTCACTTGCATGTTGGTGTTTGTGACAGACTCAGAGGAAGAAAATGAGACTCCTACAGACTTTGCAGTTAAAGTCAAATCTTGTCTCTTCTACTTTAACTTTTTGGCTCCGTTTCCTTTACCTATGAAAGGGGATAATTATAACTTAGAAGTTTGTTTCTCCATATTTGTATTATATTTGTATTATATGAGGGTTTATTTTTTAAGTGGGGAAAAACCTGTTGAACCCATAAGATTAAGTCTACAGACTTGTTGTCTGGCACATATTAGGATGTGGTATCTGGCACATGCTATGTGCTTAATAGCCCGCCCTCTTACAGAAGTAGAGAAAAGTAGGAGGAGGTGAGGGAAGAGACTCTACTGTCAGGTCAGTTATTGTCAAACCTAGATTACTACAGGTTTTGTATCATGGTTCTTTGAAATGTTAATTAGCTGATTGTCTGTTGTCTTTCAGTTCCCTTGTATATTTAAACTGTCTGAAACTTCGAGTGAATGGGATAGCAGTGCTCCTGAGAATTACTGTACTTTCTAGGCCACAGAAACAGTGACCAAGACAGTATTACTATGGGTGCTATTTTTGTGTCCTTCCTTTCCCCTTGTTCTAAATGTTGGACTTGCTTTATCATTTATCAGAAAGTAGAATTTCTTTTGCTAGGATGAGATTTGATAAATTCTGCCTTAGGGTTTTTTTTTAAGATTTTATTTGACAGAGATCACAAGTAGGCAGAGAGGCAGGCAGAGAGAGAGAGGGGAGATGTAGGCTCCCTGCTGAACAGAGAGCCTGATGCGGGGCTCAGTCCCAGGACCCTGAGATCATGACCTGAGCTAGAGGCAGAGGCTTAACCCATGAGCTACCCAGGCGCCCCTTAATTTTTTTTAATTAATCATTTTTATTAACATATAATGTATTATTAGCCCCAGGGGTACAGGTCTGTGAATCGCCAGGTTTACAGACTTCACAGCACTCACCATAACGCATACCCTCCCCAATGTCCATAACCCAACCACCCTCTCCATACTCCCCCTCCCTCCGGCAACCCTCCCTTTGTTTTGTGAGGTTAAGAGTCTCTTATGGTTTGTCTCCCTACTGATCCCATCTTGTTTCATTTTTTCCTTCCCTACCCCCCAAACCACCTCTCAACTTCTTCATATCAGGGAGATCATATGATAATTGTCTTTCTCTGATTGATTTATTTCGCTCAGCATAATATCCTCTAGTTCCATCCACGTTGTTGCAAATGGCAAGATTTCATTTCTTTTGATGGCTGCATAGTATTCCATTGTGTATATATACCATATCTTCTTAATTCATTCATCTGTTGATGGACATCTAGGTTCTTTCCATAGTTTGGCTATTGTGGACATTGCTGCTATAAACACTGGGGTATATGTGCCCCTTTGGATCACTACATTTGTATCTTTAGGGTAAATACCCAGTAATGTGATTGCTGGGTCATAGGGTAGCTTAGTTTTAACTTTCTGAGGAACCTCGGTGCTGTTTTCCACAGTGGCTGCACCAGCTTGCATTCCCACCAGCAGTGAAGGAGGGTTCCCCTTTCTCCTCATCTTGCCAATATCTGTCGTTTCCTGACTTTTAAATTTTAGCCATTCTGACTGGTGTTGTCCTAGGGGTTTTAAGGTTTTCATTAAATTTTTATGTCTTCAAATGATACAAGAAGGTTGGTATATAGAATCAAATCCTGTTAGAACTGGAAGGACATGTTAAATGAAAGAATATTAGTCTTTGAGATATTTGGAGTCCAATAAATTTATTATGTTTGAATCTCTACTAAGGCACATGGATATTTTCTTGGTGTTTTAATTAGAAACAAGGTGGTTTTGACTTGGAATTTATTGAATTGTTGGACATCCACTTTCCCATAACATGGGAAGGGGGTGCCTGGGCGGCTCAGTAGGTTAAGAATCTGCCTTAGTCTCAGGTAATGATCCGGTGGTCCTGGGATTGAGCCCCATTTTGGGCTCCCTGCTTAGCAGGGAGCCCGCTTCTCCCTCTGCCTGCTGTTTCCCCTGCTTGTGCACAAGCACGCTGTTTCTCTCAAATAAATAAATAAAATCTTAAAATAAAATGGGAAGGGGCTGTAGATTGATGTTTCCCACTGACCTAGGATTATGTAGGCTGATCAGGTTTTTCTTTTGAATGTTAAGGACTTAACAACAAAACCCTATCTTTTCTTGCTATTTGTACTCTTAATTTCCACTAGAAAGGAGGTAGTTTCCTGAGAGTGAGAGCCTTGGTTCTCCTGTTGAGTATTGTAGTCTTGCACCTGAGAGTGGCTTAGCAAGTATTTGTTGAATGGATGAAATTAGTATTAAAAAGAGGAAGTTTAAGGTGAAGATGTATTCTTAGAATAAAGCATATGCCTTAACTTTAAATAGATTTAGCTCTATGAAAAATTACATTTTCCTTTTTTCATTTGCCATTGTTTATGGACCCACATTGGAAATTCGTGGAGTGTATGATCTCTGTCATCTTTCCCAGTTCTAGAATTCTGATTCTCTTCTTTTAGCAGAAATACTTTTTGACTGAGAAGTTTGTAATTAGCAAGAATCTTCTACAGTGAAATGTGAACAGAAAGTGTCGAGTGAGTTAAACTACTTAGCTTTTTTATCTTATTTTTTAAAATCTTTTAGATGGAAGCTAAACTAAAAGGCCATTTGAACTTTTTAAAGATTTTATTTATTAGAATGCAAGAGAGTGAGCCAGAGCAGTGGGGTAGGTGGTTACAGGGAGAGGGAGAAGTAGACTCCTGCTGAGCATGGATCCTGACACAGGGCTCCTTTCCAGGTCCCTGAGATAATGACCTGAGGTGAAGGTAGACGCTTAACAGACTGAACCACCCAGGTGCCCTTAAAAGGCCATTTGAATAATTGTGCATAAATGTGTTACACCTGCTTTTTTTTAGTGTTTATTGATATTGAAGAATTTTTTTTGTAAACTCACTGTAATTTTTCATTGCAGTGAACACATTAAATTTATCACCTTAAGTGTATAGTTCTATAATGTTAAGTATATTTACATTGTTGTAAAATTGACTTTCATAACTTTTTCTTCTTTTTTTTTAAGATTTTATTTATTTGACAGAGAGAGATCACAAGCAGGCAGAGAGGCAGGCAGAGAGAGGGGGAAGCAGGCTCCCTGCTGAGCAGAGAGCCCGATGTGGGGCTCAGTCAATCCCAGGACCCCGAGATCATGACCTGAGCTGAAGGCAGAGGCTTAACCCACTGAGCCACCCTGGTGCCCCGATTTCCACAACTTTTTCTTCTTGGAAATCTGAAACTCCGTGTCTATCAGCCATCTACTCTCCTCTGCAGCCCATTGGAACCACCATTCTACTTTCTGTCTGAATTTGACTATTCTAGATACTTCATATAAGTGGAATCATACAGTATTTTGTCTTTCTGTGATTGGTTTATTTAATTTAGCATAATGTTCTGAAGGTTCATCCATGTTGTAGCATGTGTAAGGGTTTTTTTTTTGTTGTTCCTTTTTAAGGCTGAATAATATTCCATTGTATTTGTGTACCACAGTTATTTATCCATTCATCAGTTAATGGATTTTTGGGTTGTTTCCACCTGTTGGCTGTTTTGAATATGCTGTTGTGAACATGGTTGTGCAGATAACTAAAGACCCTGCTTTCAGTTCTTTTGGGTATATACTCAGAAATAGGATTGCTGGGATTGTGTATAGTGTTTTCATTTTTAATTTTTTGAGGAACTTCTCTACTGTTTTCCATAGTGGTTAGACCATTTTACAATCCCACCAATACAGGGGTTCTAATGTCTCCGCATCCTTGCCATCACTTTTTTTTAACGGTAGCCATTATAATGGGCATTAGGTGATGTCATTGTGGTTTTGATTTGCATTTCTCTAATTAGTGATGTTGGTTGTATCTTCATATGCTTGCTGGCCATTGTGTTATTTTTGGAGAATCACTATCATTTTTTTTGTTGAAAACTTAACTCATTACGTCTTTATTAATCACTTGTTCTAAGTGCTGGACTAGAAAGATGAACAAGACACATATCCATATGTTGTTCAGCATTAAGAAGACAGATAAGTAGATCAGTTATTTGGGAAGTGCTGTGTTAGAGGCATTTATGTTCTACCAAAATCTGAAGCATCATAATAGAACAATTATAAGTTTATTGCATGTGTAAAAGTTTCAGAAATTAACCATAAATTACTTTTCCCCTCATATAACTTGCTTTTGAATAGCTGTTTGGATCAAGTTTAAGCAGACCTGATTGGTGTTAAGTAGAGTTTGGTTTACCAGTTTTTTTTCTTGGGACTTAAGTTCACCTGTTCTTTCTGGGAAGAATTCTTCAGGGAGCATTTGGTAGGCTGGTAAGGAAGAACAGTATGTAGTAATTTGTGTTGGCAGATACACTTCCATTCCAGATATACTTATTTAACTGGTTTCTTTTCCTAGTAAGAATCTCCTTTCTATAGTTTTCCCTTTTTGTATCCTAAAAATTAGTTCATTTATTCATTCCTATTTAGGTATGCTATGCAAACTGAAATTGCCTTAGGGAAAGGCCTTCCAAAGTGTATTGTTCTGGATGTTGAAAGAAATAAAAAGAGGTTTGATCCACAGTCAGTTGTCATGTGATATAACCACCTGAAAAGTTAATAATATTAGTATAAATGATGGTTCAAGGGGCGCTTGGGTGGCTCAGTTGTTTAAGCCTCCAATTCTTGATTTCTGACCAGGTCATGATCTCATGATCTCATAGTCCTGGAATTGAGCTCCATATCAGGCTCTGTGCTCAGTGGGGAGTCTGCTTGAGGACCCTCCCGCCTTGCCCTTGTGCTCTCTCTCAAATTAAAAAAAAACCAATAATGGTTCAAGACAAGCAGTACAGTGCTGTAGAATTACATAGGAGAGATTGTTTCAGTCTGGTGAGATCTAGGAAGTATGGGGCTTAAGATGGGCGAGAACAGTGATGAAGTTAGTGGACATTTTCAGCAAGGTTGGAGGGAGAGAACAGTTGGCTACAGAAAGTCAAATTTATCTGTAGTGAATAGTCCTACTTAGATCCCTTGCCCTATAAATTGAGTTTCAGGGCTCTTTTGTGTGGTGAGTCCTGAGGCAGGGCTAAGGAATTTGACATTTACCCTGTAGAATTTTTTTTTCCTCCAGAGATATGCTCTGTGGGCCACTTAAATCAAAATTACCTTAAGGGGCTCATTCAAAATCAGATTCCCAGTTATTGCAGTAGACTGATTGACTTGGAATATCTTTGAGCAGGTCCTTGTAATCTGCATTTTACCTCCAACCCCCATCTTGATAAGGGGTTGGAAGTTTGCAAATCGCTATTGCAAGCATTTGAGAAACAGCTTTGTAAATAAGAGTGATGTGATTTCCTAAAATGTTTGGAAAGATTAATTTGGGGGTAAAATACAGGATTGATTATTAAGACATGAAAGGAAAACAGATATATCCATATTAGATAGAAGCCTGAGTAGTGGTGGGAGTAGAGAGGTAACACCAAGATAATACGAAGGGAAAGTTTTGTCTTCCTTATGGTTATCATAACATTTTAATTCTTTGATATGTACTGTTACACTTTTTTATGGTTAGGCATTTTTCACTATGAATGGATTAAATGAGGCATTTCCCACCCTTAAATTTACAAACATGTCTAGCACAGTGCTTTCACATATACCTGATGAAATGTACTGATTTTATTGAAGAACTGACAAAAACCTGGCAGTTTAATACAGATGCTTGGAAAAGATTGAAGGAGTCAGAGAACCTAGTTACATAACAGAAGTGAAGTAAGGAAGGGCGTTGATTTTGGAAGGACATGAAATGTTTACATAGGCAGGTTTGAAATAATTTAAGAACAGTCTAATTAAAATACTCTTCAGGGATTCAGCAGTTTGATATTGGATTTTGAGAGAGATCATGCTCTTGGGAGAGGTTGCAGGTAAGATTGGAATTAGAGGTGAGTCAGGTGTTGGCCTTAGAAGAATGAGACAGTGTTAAATAATGTGATATTCCCTGGGGATTGGGGTTATAAAGAAATATTGGAAATTAGAAAATGATAAAAATATTATCTATTTTATAATCTTTTTATTTTATGCTCTTCCCTGGAAACTTTGACTTTATAATAATTTTATATACTATTTGATGTAGTAAAACAACATACCTTCTGTGCTTTGGGGTTGTGGTTTTCATTCTCAATTTAACTGTAACATCCAGACCTCCTTTCTTTCTATTCCTTGTTTGCTTTGTGCATGCATAGCTCATCAGTAATTGGCTAATGTCATTATATTGGCTTCTCTCAGAATCCACTTGGCTACTTTTATGTATGATATGTATATATATATTTTATATATATTTATATTCACACTTTTGTATATAATTTGAGGTTTTGTGAGTTTTGGTGTAGTTTCTGTATTTTATTTTTTATTTTAAAAAGTGATATTTCAAAATCTTATTCTCATTTCTCATATTTTTCTGTGTCCAGTAGTGACCTTTGACTTCTTACCATTTGATTTCTATTACTCTGACATTTCTTTTTTTTTTTTTTTTAAAGATTTTATTATTTATTTATTTGACAGACAGAGATCACAAGTAGGCAGAGAGGCAGGCAGAGAGAGAGAGGAGGAAGCAGGCCCCCTGCCGAGCAGAGAGCCTGATGTGGGGCTCGATCCCAGGACCCTGGGATCATGACCCGAGCCGAAAGCAGAGGCTTTAATCTACTGAGCCACCCAGGCGCCCCAAGATTTCCACTTTTGATGGCTGCGTAGTATTCCATTGTGTGTATATACCACATCTTCTTTATCCATTCATTTGTTGATGGACATCTAGGCTCTTTCCATAGTTTGGCTATTGTGGACATTGTTGCTATAAACACAGGGGTGCACATGCCCCTTTGGAACATTACATTTGTATCTTTGGGGTAAATATCCAGTAGTGCAATTGCTAGGTCCTGGGGTAGCTCTGTTGTCAACTTCTTGAGGAACCTCCATACTGTTTTCCAGAGTGACTGTACCGGCTTGTATTCCCACCAGCAGTGTAGGAGGGTTCCCCTTTCCCCACATCCTTGCCAGCATGTGTCATTTCCTGATTTGTTATTTTATCCTTTCTGACTGGTGTGAAGTGGTAGCTTATTGAGGTTTTGATTTGTATTTCACTGATGCCGAGTGATGTTGAGTGCTTTTTCATCTGTCTTTTGGCCATTTGAATGTTGTCTTTGCAGAAATAGAAATGTCTGTTCATGTCTTCTGCCCATTTCTTGATTGGATTGTTTATTTTTTGGATGTTGGTTTTTGGGTTTTTGGTAAGTTCTTTATAGATTTTTGGATACTAGTCCTTTATCTGATATGTCATTTGCAAGTATCTTCTTCCATTCTGTCCGTTGGCTTTTGATTTTGTTGACTGTTTCCCTTTTTTGTGCAAAAACTTTTTATCCTGATGAAGTCCCAGTAGTTCATTTTTGCCCTTGCTTCCCTTGCCTTTGGCGATGTTTCTCAGAAGTTGCTGTGGCTGAGGTCGAAGAGGTTGCTTAGCAGAATTATTTTCATTCACTGCTTTTGTACTCGAATCTTTGCAGAGTTACAATATCTTGTTTTCTCAAGTTGTTTTAATCTAGTTTTCTAGCTAGTATATTTTGTTTGCTGACTTTAGTTGTCTGTCAGCATTTGTCTATTTCCTTTATGGTTATAATCCATAGAAAAAGTGTACTTAAAATGCTGTCTGGTCTCAAATTTGGAAATTTTCTGGCAAAGTTGAGTAGTTTTGAAATTCTTATGTAACAGTTAAAGGCGTACCTAACGTGGGGGTGGATGGTCCAGTGTATAACTTCTGTCAATCCTGCTAAATATCATTTCTTTGAAGTTTAAATATCTATCTGATGTTCTGAAATTTGGGACTCTGGCCAGATTTAATACAGAAATCCAGGATCAGAAGGGAGCATTCTAATTCGGGCATCCTTGTAATTTCTGAATACCCTCTATAGTTGGCTCTCTGTCCTGTCACTGAACATAGTCTTATCTATCAGAAGCTGAGGCTGTGTCAGGTATCCTTTTATGGTGTGAGTAAGCTTGCCAGCTCAATTTTTACATAGGTCTTACAGTGAAGATATTACTAAGTTATTCTTTATGAGAAGAATTTATGAAGCTTTAGGCAGAAAGGACCATAAATCGAACAGCAATTTTTTTCACATCAAATAATCTTTTCTGTAATATTCTTGAAAGCTTATCCAAGCCTTTTCTGGAATACCTCTAGGGTAGGGTGCTAAATTAAATTCTACTCTACAAAATAACCAAATCTTTGACAACTTTTTTTTTTTTTTTAAGATTTTATTTATTTATTTGGCAGACAGAGATCACAAGTAGGCAGAGAGGCAGGCAGAGAGAGAGGGAAGCAGGCTTCCTGCTGAGTAGAGAGCCCAATGCGGGGCTCGATCCCAGGACCCTGGGATCGTGACCTGAGTCGAAGGCAGAGGCTTTAATCCACTGAGCCACCCAGGCGCCCCCTTTGACAACTTTTAAATAAAAAGAACTTTCTTTTTAGAAAGCTCTTGCTTCCATTTTGCCCAAGTCGCCTCTGTAATTGTCTCCCACTGATTTTTTTTTGTTCTCTGGAACAATTCAGGAAGCCTTTGATAAAATTTTAACCTTCAGCTTTTGGAAGAGCAATTTTCATGTCTTTCCTGAGAAGATAAGCATCACTAAGTTACCTGTCCTGGGAGCATTCTGGTTTCAGTTTCTTCTGAGTGTGGACTTTTGTGTCCATGCCCATTATGGTCAGGTGGGATTATCCATTTTCTCAATTTGGATAAATAACTCGATTTCTTTTTGTTTCATTTGTAAGTTGAAGATGTAGATGAGAGCAGATACTTGTTTTTCAATTTGGGTCCTGGACTTTTTTTTTTTTTTTGGTTACAAATTTACTGTGTTGGTGGTCAGTGTTCTAAAATCTAGAGTTCATGTAAACATCCAAATTTAGGGTACTTCCTGGAAAATTGTAAGGTCTGGCAATAATGGATCTATGTTCCCTTGTGGCATGGCATCACTGGCTGTAGATTGGAGGAGATTTGTCTTAGGGGTAGAGATATGCCCTCTCCAGATTACCCTTGTTCCCACATAACCTTTGTCACATTTACTTATTTTTTAAACTTAGCATCCTTGCCCCTGTAGGTATTTGGATCTGTAATTCTCAGAAATGGAAGATTTTATGAGGTCTCTTATGTCCTAGACACAACCTAGCTTGAGCCAGAGAATTCTAATGTTGTTTGGATTTTGAATTACTTTGTAAAACCTTACCTGAATCAGAATCAAGATTGTGTTATCTTTTTAAAAAATTCTTTATCTTATTTATTTGACACAGAGAGAGAGACAGAGGGAACACAGCAGGGGGAGGGGGAGAAGAAGCAGACTTCCCGCCAAGCAGAGAGCCGAATGCGGGACTTGATCCCAGGATCCTGGGATTATGACCCGAGCCGAAGGCAGATGCTTAATGACTGAGCCACCCAGGTGCCCCAAGATTGCTTTATCTTGTTGTGCAGTCAGAGAACATTTGTTGGTTCATGGTATTTCTGGTCAACTAAGACATCTTCACAAGTTGATTGATAGTGTTGTCCAAATCTCTATTCTTTTTTTTAAAGATTTTATTTATTTATTAGAGAGGAGAGCCACAAGCAAGGGGAGAAACAGGCAGAGGGGGAGGGAGAAGCAGGCTCTCCACCAAGCAGGGAGCCAGATGCGGGGCTCAATTCCAGGATCCCTGGATTACAACCGAGCCAAAGGGAGACGAGATGTTAACTGACTGAGCCACCCCAGTGCCCCAAATCTTCTCTATTCTTGCTGATTTTCTGTTTTGTCAGTTTTTGAGAAGTGTTGAAATCTCTTATTATGGATTTGTCAGTTTGTCTTTGGAGTTTTATTAGTTTTTGTTTCATGTGTTTTGAAGCTCTCTTTCTAGGTGTATACAACAATTTTGAATATGTGAACAATGGTTAAAATAAGTTTAATGTTCTGCTCTACTAATTCATCTGTCACTTCTGTGTTTGCTGTTCACTGATTTTTCTGCTCATGGGTCATATTTTCCTGCTTTTTTTGCATGCCTAGTTAATTTTGATTCAAAGCCATATCCCAGGACCCTGGGATCATGACCTGAGCTGAAGGCAGAGGCTTTAACCCACTGAGCCACCCAGGCGCCCCAAGATGTGTAACTCTTAACTATAGAGAATACACTGATGGTTGTTACCAACATGGAGGTGGGTGGCAGGATGGGTTAAATACGTGATGGGGATTAATGAATGCATTTAGGATGAGCACCGGATAATGTATGGAAGTTTTGAATCACTATATTATACACCCGAGACTAATGTTTCACTTTATGTTAACTAACTGGAATTTAGAAAAAAAAGAGACCTATATATCTCTAGTCCTCTTTCCCTGTACTCTGGAGAAGTCAAGCTGTCTTGGCCTCCCAGCTGTCTTCTAAACTAAAAAATACAAGAATTCCAAACACAAAGTTACATTCTTTGTTTTTAAGTCTATTTTAGCGTTCATGAGTTTACAAATAAGATACATCATTTTAGAGTAGTCACCAAAATCCATTTTTAACATAATTTTAATAAAATATGTTAGTATCTTATTAGATGGAAGTCCTTGTTAGAAGTCATAATTTGTAGGCCTTATTAAAATGAATTTTATAGTATAATCTAATAAAATCTAATCTAATAAAATAAAAAAATAATCTAATAAAATAATTTCTTAAAATTATTTCATCACAGGGGTACCTGGGTAGCTTAGTTGGTTAAGCAACTGCCTTTGGCTCAGGTCATGATCCTGGAGTCCCGGATCGAGTTCCGTGTAGGGCTCCCTGCGTTGGCAGGGAGTCTGCTTCTCTCTCTGACCCTCTCCCCTTTCATCCTCCCTCTTTTACTCTCTCTCAAGTAAATAAATAAAATCATTTAAAAAATTATTTCATCACATTTCCCACTTAAATGATTAGAAAAAACACCCAGGAGTTCTTGTTACTGTGAAAGATGGCATCAAGGCAAAAAAGGTGGAAAGTATCTTTAGTGGTTCCTAATTCTAATTCTGTTGTGCATCAGAATTACATGAGAAGGTTTTTAAAAATGTACATTCCTGGGAAGTTTCTCCAGAAATTCTGGAGGAGGCCACATAGGTGATTTACTATTAACCTTGGGATGACAGTAGTGATGTCTTGGAATACTCCTCATGCCAGGTTAAAAGGAGCACTTCAATTTTAACAGATTTTTACTTATTTACTTATTTATTTATTTATTTATTTATTTATCAGACAGAGCGAGCAAACGCGCACAAGTGCACAAGCTGGGGGAGAGGCAGAGAGAGGGAGAAGCAGGCTCCTCGCCAAGCAAGGAGCCTGATGTGGGACTCGATCCCAAGACCCTGGGATCATGACCTGAGCCAAAGACAGCTGCTTAACCAACTGAGCCACCCAGATGTCCCAATAGGTGGACTTTAAAATAAAATAAAAAGAATGTGTGCCAATAAATGTAAGCAATGCTGTGTTAATAAGCAGGTTTCTTGACAATATTCAGTTTTAAGACACGAATGTATTTTGGGATGACTCTCCAAGAGAACATGAAGACAAACTGGTTTATGCCTTCTGATTAGATGGAACACTAGTTTTGGAAATTTGGAACTGAATTTATATTGATTAATTTGATTAATGTTTGAGTGTTCAACTTAATTGTGACTGACCAGCCTGTATTATCTTATTGGTAATAATTTAATATGAGACCCAATATTGCTTTGCTAAAATATGAAATTAATGGAATATTACAAAAGTGCTCTGTAACCACAAAACACTATAAAAATCTCCCCTAAGTAATTATTAAGATAAATGACTTCTGACTTTCTCTTTTAAACCTTATTAGAATATGAAATGAGGTATGACTTGAGTTTATGGCTGTGTTGTGGTTCTGAGTGGTTATATATCATTCATTTAATAATCTGTGGTGTGTTTTTTTTTTTAAGTTTATAATAGTAGTTGACTGGTGAAGCTTACCTTGTATAAACTATGACATCACTAAGGACATCAGGAAGTATTTTTCATAGCTTTAGGTTATCCAAAGACATAAAAGTTAAAGAAACGTTTAACCACTCAGAAGTTTAGTAAACAGCATAGCTTGAGTAACATTCATACTTTTAAAATTGCATTGTTTAGCTGTTAATTTTCATTTCACATCAAACTAGTTGTATTCCTTTTCCCAAACTGAAAACAGAATTTGTGTTATTTCACCCCATCATTTCCCTGGCATTCATGTTTAGCTGTCACTGGTATCATTGTAGTAATACTTTAGTTACTTAAAATGATATAATTGGTACAATGAATTTTTTTTTACAATGAATTTTTAAATAATTATTTACTTGGTCAAGTGGCCAAGATACTCCATTCTGTATCACCATTTTTTAGTGACTTCTGCATATCTGTCATCATTTCCTTCCTTATTTTTTATTAAAATGCATATTTTTCTGTCCTGCAACACGGCTGATGGTGATCTAGAATGTAGCAGCTTAAATACTGAGAGAACTAAGAATTTCTTTGAAACCTTCATTTGTCATTGGACCTGTTGCTATTTTGGGGCATGTATTTGCTTTTTGGTTTACTACTAAAATAAATATGTGGAAGTTTAAGGGAACATATTTAAGTGATGTTCAATAAAATATAAAATTTAAAGATCTGGTTTAAGAATCTGTACTAAGGAAAGTGGTGCTGTCTTAGCACCAGCAACAGCTTCTTAGCTGTTGTTCTCTGATCTCAAATACATCTCTCGTTGACTTGAGCTCATTATTCTTTATAGTGGCACTCATGCTCTTGAATTTTGCCTAATGAAAAGATTTTTAAAAGGTTTAGACTTCATCATATGCCTGCAAAAACTGTATTTGGTGCAGGTTTTTTGCAAGACTAAAAACAGGCTTTTTAAGAACAGTTGTAGGGATGTCTGGGTGGCTCAGTCAGTTGAGTATATGCCTTTCTCTTAGGTCATGATCCCAGGGTCCTGGGATCGAGTTCTGCATCAGGCTCCTTGCTCAGCAGGGATCCTGCTTCTCTGCCTGCCACTCCCATTGCTTGTGTGCGCTCTCTCTGATAAATAAATAAAATCTATAATAAAAATGAAAATAGGAAAACTTTAAAAAAAGTTGTAATTGTTCAGAATAGTTAATGCCCTTGTGCTCATTGCTAAGTGATACATATGATCTTTTTGTAGTGTTGTCATTTTTGTTCTTAACTGAATTCAAAGATTATTTTCTTGTATATATCTAGGAGGTATCTTCCTGGTTATTGTTTGAAAACATATTTTACATCTTTAAATTTGGGTGTAATTTGGTGCTGTAATTCAGAGATGTAAAAAAGGTTTGAGAATCCTTTTTTAAATGGGAGTGGTTGGCTCTAGCACAGTGCTTGGCAATATAGTTGGGCCTCAGAAATTATTTGCTTAAATGATTGAGGAAAGGTAAATGCTTTCTTGAGTGAAAATAGCCTAAAAAATTAACTCTTCATTTGGAAAAGGTGGAGAATGGAGTATTTAAGATATTTAAATCTGTGGCTTGAATTATGGAAGATTATTGTTGAGGCCCTATGTCACACTTTTGACACTGGTAGAAGTATATCCTCCCACCCTACGTGTACTTTGATACTGCTTTTGGAGACTGAATCTAAGCTAAACCATCTCATCCTAATTATAGGAATTTAATACATACATATTTACTTATTTTGTACATATATGCTACACATATATATAGATAGAATTGTCAGTTAAGGTTTCTAATGCTGTAAATTCTTAGGCCAGTATGTAATAGGTTGAGCTTTTTTGTTGGAATCTCTTTACAGAGAAGATAGTACAATGTTTTATATAGCTTATGTGTTTACTTGGAACATTTAAGATTAACTTTAGATACTGAATTTGGTGTATAGAGAATCCACGCGGACCTCTTGCAGCTCCATTTTCTGTGCAGTAAGCATTTCCTGACCCTCACAAAAGTATGTTGAGCATCCATCCTGCCTTTGATTTTCCTTGGCTCCCCTCCTCTCACCATTATTGCCAGTACCCATTCCTGTTTCTTCTTTTCCCCAAAAGGTTTTACATCTTATGGTTAATTATTGATTCTGCTATGGCCTAATTTCAGTGATCATTCTTTTTGATAAATGGAAGGAAACTGAAATTGTCTTTATGGATGCTGTGGACTTAATAGCAGAAATAGGGATGGTGCTGGATAAGTACAAAGAACTCTAGGTTGGGAATCAATAGATTCTGTTTCTATTCCTTACTGCCAGTAACAAGCTATGTAATCTTATGAAAGTCTGTCTTGGTTAAAATGGAGCAAGTTGATTTCCAAGGTCACTCCCAACTCTAACATGCTTTTTTTTTTTTTTTTTTTTTAAGATTTTATTTATTTATTTGACAGAGATCACAAGTAAGTGGAGAGGCAGGCAGAGAGAGAGAGAGGAGGAAGCAAAGCAGGCTCCCCACTGAGCAGAGAGCCCCATGAGGGGCTCGATCCCAGGACCCAGGACCTGAGCCAAAGGCAGAGGCTTTAACCCACTGAGCCACCCAGGCATTCCTCTAACGTGCTTTTTATAATTCATTCATTGTACATTTATTAGGTGCTTGCTTATGGGCCAACAGTGGTTTAAAGATAAAGAGATAAATACGTTTCTGGCCTTGAGTAAGTGAGACCCCCTGAATGGTGACAATATAATGTGATGAGTGCTATAATAGGAGAATGTGATAAGCGCTTTTTGAACAAACTAGGGGGTAAGGGTTAAGGAAGGCTTCTTCCTCCTCTTGGAGGTCATATTTGAGGAATTCTTAAAGAATAGTTTATTCTTCAAGGAAGGAAGAAGGAACGTTCTAGGAAGAGCAATTCACAGAGAAATGAGTAAGCATTGCATGTTTTGGAATGGTCAGTGGTAGGTGAGAATGGAGTATGAAGTTTGTATGAAATGGAATGGAATGGGGTATGGAGAAAGTTTAATGGTATGGGGAGGTTAGGTGGAGGCGACATTCTGAAAGGCCTTATATGTCATTCCAAAGACTGGATTTTAAAGGCTGCTTGATGGTAAGTGGTGTGTGTGTTTGTGTGTTTGGCAGTTTTTAATGCCTTTATGAGGGGTTTTAAAAAGAAGAAAGACATAATCAGATTTGTGTTTTAGAAAGATTATTTGATGATAGTGTGGAGAGTGGATTGATTGGAGCAGATGAAGTTGAGGCAGGAAGAGATAAGTTAGAAAACTTGCAGTGTTTGGGGTGAGGAATGATGAGGGTTCAACTAAGGCAGTAGTCATGGGAATAAAACTTGAAGGGTGACTTAGAAACTATATGCATTGAGACTGTGGAGATTGAATGTGGAATTCTGGTGAAGAGTCTAGATGGTTTCAAGCTTATGTGGTTTGATTTCTGGGTGAATAATGTCAGTATCCAAGAGAATAAGGATGCAGAGGAGCAGGTTTTTAGGTGAGGGTTAGGGGAAGTATGTTTATATTTGCTCATGTTAAGTTTTAGTTGTCTGTGAGTAATCAAAGGAGACATGAAATTCCTAGTAGGCAGTTAGATATGTGGGTCTGGGGTCAGCAGAGAAGATTAGAGCTGCATGTAAAGATTCAGTAGTCACCAGTTTACAAGTGGTAATTGTACCAATTTATGTGCAAATCACTCTGGAAGGAATGCGTGGCGCAACTTTTAATTTGGGGTGTCATATCTTTTCAAAAAGGTTCATGATCCCATGAAATTCTGTGCAACAGTTTGTGTCTTTGCATATGTGTATAATCGGATTCTCAAAGGGGTCTGTGACCCAAGATTACTGTGGAATACTGGAATGGAGTAAGAAGGATCAATCCTAATACAGATGCATGGGGAATCCTGAAATTAAGAAGACAGAGGAAGAGCATGTAAAAGAGGTGGAGGAGACAAGTGTTGGGGGAAAAGGGAAGAGAGCATTTTAAGGAAGAATGATCAACCAGAAATGCACGTTGGTTTGGGATTAGCAATTTTTCCTTCTATTAGAAGACGAAATCTAGGGAAAAATACTTTAGTGTGTGAATAATTGGAGGGTAAATTGTTATAGGGAAGGAAGGTTGAAGGTGGAAGTGAGAGGGTATGATGAATACAGTTAGGTGGGTAACTGAAAGGATTGGAGCCAGAGGCAGTAGAGGATGGGAGAAGAAGAAAGAAGAAAAGGGTATAAGTGTGTGTGTGTGTGTGTGTGTGTGTTTGTGTGTATGTGTGTGTGTGTGTGTGTGTGTTGGAGGGGAGTGGATGTGGGGAGAACAGGAGGTGGAGAAAGGGGGAGAATATTTAAGTATTAAAGCCTGTGGTATTTTGAAAATATGAGCTGAAGGGGAAACATGCCAAGTATTTATTGGACTTTATTTTGTAACATAGAAAATTTCAGTGTTTAAAATAGAACTTTAATGAACCTATGACCTCAACAATTAACGATATCCAACTGTAAGACTTTCGATGCACTCTTATAGATCTTGCTATAAAATCTTAGAATCATCAAATTTTAGAGCTGGAAGGAACTTAGGTATTTAGTCAGTTTATAACTTTAAGAAATGGAGGACCAAGTTACTTTTAATAGTACTTCATTGTTATTCATTACATTTTTTTAGACTCAAAATTGATGAGATTTGTATAGTTACAGAATTAACTAATTATAGTGGATGCCATGTATGCATTACCCAAATCCCCACTTCAGGATTGAAGGACTTCATTCTCTTAATTATTGGGAGAGTTGCTCCCAAACCTTCCTGGGAATTGCCCTTGGCTTGAAGAGAGCCAAGCCAAGCTAACATCCCTTCTTGGGAGTAGCCTGCATCTAAAGACTAGTCCATTAAAGACCTGGCTCCCTTGCCCCAACGTAAGACATCTCTGCAGGGCCATCCTAGTTCCTAGCTTCACTCACAGCTTCCAGTGGCACCTTCTGAGGCCTTTGTTGTGATTATATCCCAGCCTAACTTGTTCTTCCTCCGCTATTTCCTTTCTCTGCTTGTGATAGTCCTAAGTGTGCCCCAGGTAAACTTCAAGGAGGTGAACTTTAAAATTTCTGATGAAAAATTACTGATGAACTTTAAAATTTCTTTTGAGGGTGCAGCCTGGGTGGCTCAGTCTCAGTTAAGTGTCTGTCTTCCCCTCTGGTTTTGATCCCAGGATCCTGGGATTGAGTTCCTCATGGAGCTCCTTGCTTTTCCCTCTGGCCTCCCCACTGCTCATGTGCACGTGCTCTCTCTCTCTCTCTCTCTAGCAAAAACAATCTTTAAAAAGAATAAAATTTCTTTTGATATGTAATGGATTTCCTAAACTTTACAGGATTAACATGACTAATTTTTCATTTTTCTGAGACATACCAGGTAAATGTTGATAGAATCATGTGATAATATGATAAAAAGAAATTTAATATTATAGTGCCAAGCATACAGAAAAAAAACTGATCATTGTGACATGTTTTAGGATGTAGCAAAAATAGGAATGAATACTTCCTTAAACATGTTGAATAATCTTGGCATTTAGTTAGCTTCCTTCCCCAACCCTGTATCATTCATTGCTAGTGTTTCTGATATCTTGTTTTTATTGCCTTTTGTAAATTAAAAGTTGACCCCCCCTTTCCAGATCAAACTCATGTTTTCATTGTTTGTTTTCTTGTGAATATTTTATGGACACATTTTCCCCCCCTTTTTTGGTCATGGTATAGAGAATGGAATATACAAATACAATATAAAGTATATTTGAAATAAATATGGTTGGATTGAGTCTTTTTTAATAATAATTTTTTAAAGATTTTAATTTTTTATTTGACATAGACACAGTGAGAGAGGGAACACAAGCAAGGGGAGTGGGAGAGGGAGAGGCAGGCTTCCCACCGAGCAGAGAGCCCGACTTGGGGCTCGATCCCAGGACCCTGGGATTATGACCTGAGCCGAAGGCAGACGCTTAACGACTGAGCCACCCAGGCACCCTGGATTGAGCCTTCATACAAAAATCTTGCCCTCATGGTTCAGGAAAGATGTGCCCAGCAGAATCCAAGACTGCATTCCTAAACAGAATATTTATTTGATTTTCTGTCTGCAACATTTGAGAGTGCCTTTTCAAATTCAAGTGTGCCACTTGTCATCAGTCAAATATTTTGTCAGTGATATAAGTTAACATCCTGTCTTGGATCCAAGAGCTTCAGAGCAATGTGATTTGGCTGGCAACAGTATTCTTACTGCTCTTATTTTATTTATTTATTTATTAAAGAGTTTATTTATTGGGGTGTCAGGGAAGCTCAGTCGGTTAATAAGTGTCTGCCTTCGGCTTGGGTCATGATCCCAAGGTCCTGGGATCAGTCAAGCCCCACATTGGGCTCTCTGCTTTTCGGGTAGCCTGCTTCCTTTCCCTTTGGTGCTCTTCCTGCTTGTGTTTGCTCTTTCCCTCATTCTTTAAAAAAAAAAAAAAAAAAAAAGGATTTGATTTATTTGTCAGGGGGCATGGGTGGGGAGAGCGTGCGCACAACCTGGGGGAGGGGCAGGTGGAAAGAGAAGCAGGCTCCCCATTGAACAGGGAGGCTGATATGGAACTCATCACAGGACCCTGGGATCATGACCAGAGTTGAAGGCAGATGCTTAACCGACTGAGCCACCCAGGCATCCCTCTTCTTGCTTTTATCTTTTTTTTTCTAAAAGCTTTTATTTATTTATTTGACAGACAGAGATCACAGGTAGGCAGAGAGGCAGGCAGAGAGAGAAGGAAGCAGGCTCCCCGCTGAGCAGAGAGCCCGATGCCGGGCTCGATCCCAGGACCCCCAGGACCCCGGGATCACAACCCGAGCTGAAGGCAGAGGCTTTAACCCACTGAGCCACCCAGGTCCCCCCTCTTCTTGCTTTTAATAAAGCTTCCTTCCCCTTCCCCCATTGTCAGTATTTCTTCCTGTATGTATAACTGTAGACATACTTAAGGTGATCAATGAAGTTATCTGGGCCATTTGGAAAGGAATAGCTGATGAAAAATACATTATTGTATTCAAATATGATTTTAGAGTCAGTAACATAAAGTGAACCTAGAGAACTTCCTAATGAAGAGCTCTGCTTTTTTGGAGTATTTTGAGATAACAAGTTATTACTATTTTCTTTAGTAATGATTTTAAGAAACTCATGGAATATGATTCCATTTTAGCAAGTAAAGTTTTGTCATTTATTCCTTTCTTCCCTTTCTTAGAACTTTGGTACGATTTTCTGATCACTTTTTATTTTCTGATTAGTTTTGATATGGGTCCATTTGTGGGGAAGGAAATTTAGGTTGTTGTGGAAACACAATTAATATAGAGGAATGTATCTTTTATGATACCATTTCTGTTTTATGTTGCTTGCATTATCGGCAGAAGCAGAAAACTGCGTCCTTTTATAGGATGCCACATACTTTACATCTGATGGGTTCTGTGCTATTTTCATTTTTCTCTTTCATTATTTCAGTGAAACTGGTTGAGAGATTATTACAAAGGTTGGTTGTCCCTCCTCTCCCCCCCCCCGCCCCCAACCAGATATTCTTCTTTTTTTTTTTTTTAAAGATTTTATTTCTTTATTTGAGAGAGAGGCAGTGGGAGAGCATGAGCAAGGAGAAGGTCAGAGGGAGAAGCAGACTCCCCGTGGAGCTGGGAGCCTGATGCGGGACTCGATCCCGGGTCTCCGGGATCATGACCTAAGCCGAAGGCAGTCGTCCAACCAACTGAGCCACCCAGGCGTCCCCTTCTTTTTTTTTTTAATTAAAAATTTTTTTTTTTAAGATTTCACTTATTTATTTGACAGAGATCACAAGTAGGCAGAGAGGCAGGCGGGGGTGGGGGAGGGAATCAGGCTCCCCGCTGAGCAGAGAGCCCTTTGTGGGGCTTGATCCCAGAACCTGAGATCATGACCCGAGCCGAAGGCAGAGGCTTAACCCACTGAGCCACCCAAGCGCCCCAAGGACCAGATATTTTTCTATATATCTGTATATGTATGTAACTATTTAAATATTTGTGGGATTTGTGTGTCCTTGTGGATTCCTTGAGTGTTTAATATTCTAATTTCCAAGAACGCTTCTTAGAAAACTGTTATGATGGTTTTAGTTATTAACCATGGCCTGCCTGTGTGCATTTTTTACTTTCTGATAGTGGTATTTCAGGATGTTGTTCATGTGAGCCTTGGCTAATTTTCCTGATCCTCAAGTGTCATCTCAGATACAAGTAAGATTTAGGTAAAATTACTTGCATTATTTGAGGTTATTGATTAGGCAGTCTTTGTTACTATAATAGAAGCATTTCCAGGAGTGGGAATTCTGGAGAGTGGATGGTGGTAAATACAGAATGTTTTGGTTCTGATAAATGCTCTTTATGTGCCTATGCCATTTTACTTAGAATTACAAGATCCATTTTTGTCAAATGCAAAAATTAAGCCGTTGAGATAGTTTAATTTCTTAAACCATTTTCCATTTTTTTAATTGTTTTCTTTTTACTGAAATTACTTTCATTGGGATCATTTCTTTTCCATATAAACTCTAAAATGAGAATTAGTGATTTTTTAGTTCCTTTGTTGTTATGTCTAACTTGTCTGTGTTACATTTAACCTGTTGTAGCTTTTGCCATTGCAGATTTTATTTTATGATCATTATTACTGCCAGTTCCAGTATTCACAGGATAATGTTTTAGTCATTAACAAATTTTGCTAAACATTTGAGTCATTATCAGTTTTACTTTCTCTTGTGTCCTCGCTCCAGACCCCCACACTTAATTTCTTCCAATAATGTGGTGAAAATACTAGTGGAGTTAAATGCTGTCACAGTTAAAATGGAGAAGCAGAAAGATTTGGACATAAGATCTAATTTACTTGGTAATAATCTACATGTCAACATAAGATTTATAGTATGTCCACTTTTACCATTGGTATTTTGAAGTGAATGGATTGCCGGTTGCTTTTTAAAAAATCGGGATCAGTTATGTATTTTAGAGTTTGCTAAGAGAGTAATGATATTCTTGTTTGCTTATGCTAGGGAGAAGTGCGTTTTTCTTGAATGGAGAAGGGGCAAGCTGATTTGAGACCTAGTTACAGTTCGTTTGCTTATTTGTTTTGGCACTTTGGGTCTTTCTCTCAAACTTAAGCTGCTGTGTAAATCTTGCAGTCAGTGATTCTTGTCAGTGGTAGGGATAAAATGCATGGCAGCTAGTCCACGTGCCCAAGCTTTGTATATTACTGTAATTATTTGAATGATCTATGTTAAATCTATTTAAAAATGGGGAAATCCTGTGGCTAAAAAGCATGTTTATTGAGAAAAGTATAGTTTATAAAATGTGTTTATGATGTGTGAATTAAAGCCCTTTTCTAGTGCTTTAAAAGTTAAAGCTAAATATGGCTTAAATTATTTAAATTGTTGATTCAGGTGTGATAATGGCATTGTGGGTTACAGAAGAGGATGTACTTTGTAATGATATATACTGATGAATATATAGAGGTGAGTTGATGTCTGGGACTTGTTTGAAATACTTAATAAAAGGGTAGATGAAGCAAATACAGTATAGTCTTGATAATTATTGAATCTGGGTGACTTATATGGAGGGTAGTTATACTATTTTCTCATTTTTTCTGTTTGAAAATTTTATTATAAAAAGTTTCACAAAATTAACATTAAAAAATCTGATATTAAGTATCTTAGTAAATTACCAGCAGATACCTATTCCTAGAATTGCCGTTGTGGTAATCTAAAAGTAAGACTTGGTCTCAAATTATAATTGGCTGATTGGGGATGGGAAAAGTTAATAAGAGGGAGAACAGACAAGGAAATTAGTAACTTTTTTTAGGTGAGGAGTAAAAATGAATAGTCTATAGTCTTTTTGTCAATATAGCATCAGTAATAAGTAATAAGTAATAAGGCACATAGTATCTAACTCATTTAGTTATAGGACAACTTGTGTTATGTAAAGCAAGAAATTTATGTGACACATTGCAAGCTAAGGATTCAAGGCAATGCAGTGAGAAATTATTTTGTTATAAATTACACATTTTTTAAAATTATTTTTAAAGATTTTATTATTTGGGAGAGAACATAGAGGAAGAGGGAGAAGCAGACTCCTGGTTGAGCAGAGCCTGACACGGCTTGATCCCAGGATCCTGAGATCATGACCTGAGCCAAAGGGAGACGCTGAACTGACTGAGCCACTCTGGTGCCCCTCAAATGATAACATTTTTAAAGTCTGAAGTCTGAGACTTGTTCTTTTTTTTTGAGAGTGAGTGTGCGCATAGGGTGGGGAGAAGGGGTTGTTGGTGGGTAGAGGGAGAGAGAGAGAATCCCAAATAGGTTCTGTGCCCTGTGGGGAGCCCCTCGCAGGGCTTGATCCCAGAACCCCAAGATCATGACCCCAGCAGAAATCAAGAGCTATTTGCCCAATTGACTCAGCCACCCAGGTGCCCCAAGATATGTTTTTTGGAACAAGTTTTTTTTGTACTTGAATGTGAAACTATATGGAATATGATATAAAATTAATTAAATTTCCCCCCAAATACTGCCCAGTTTTTAACAGTACAGTCTGCGAAATGAGTGACATTTCCCCTTGACATTGCCCATCCATTTTATTTTCTAGGATAAGTTGTATTTTTACAATTCTAAAACTGTTATGTAACATTTCTTATTTTGCAGGGAGGAGTTCCTTAGGGACAGACGTACAGTAGATAGATACATGGCTGACAACCAGTTCTAAGAAAACCCTGAATCTTTTACTTTCTCCCTCCTATCACTGGAGCTGCCTTTATCGTGAAGTGTAAAGAGAACCCGTTGGGAGGCCTTTGACAGTTAAGATGGTTAGCTGAGTGCATAAAACAAGTTTGGCATAGGCATCTCTAATGGTGGGTTAAAGTTTCAAATATTTGTGTTGGAGAACTTAGTAGTGGTGAAGTCTTGAATCAATAAGTGGGAGTTTTTGATGTGCTTTGTAGCCTCTTCGGTTCTCAGTATTAGGCATACTCTCCTAATACCTCAGAGAGAAATACAAAGATGTGTACAGTGTAAAAATTCTTTAAGATGCTTGGTAGTTTAGGGGAAGTTTTGCTTGGAATGACTGGTGAAAAAAAGATCAGTAACAGATTGAAGGCAATCCTTATCACTTAGCTTGTACAATTTGCAAATCACTAGGGATTATAAAATGACATTCAAATTATATTGTTTTAGTTATTAGCTGCATTTTTTCTGTAAAGAGAAGCTTTATCTATGGGTTACTTGGTATCATTCATATATAGTTAAATCAGAATAAGTGGTTGATGCTTGCTCTTTATTTACTGCTTTTCAAACTAAAGAGCTGATTCACTGGCATCCTGAAACGGATTTTCCTTCCTTCCTTTTTTTATTCTTCCCTTCCTCCCTTCCAACCATCGATGAACTCAGAGATCTGAACTTTATGGATCTACTTCTTTCTGTTGCATTTATGCATGCTCAGATTTTCTTATGTTTGGCCAGCAGGAACCTTTTCTAGTTTGCTCCTAAGTCCCTTTAACACAGTTCCGATCTTTGATAGTTTCCTTACTTTCCGTTATAACAATGTAATCAAAACTCATCTTGTCTAATTTATGTCACAGATCTGGAATCAGTTATTTGTCTCAGAAGCTGTGAATTCTTTGAACAGGAAATTGTTTTTCAGTACCATTATCTGAGTTCATTGCTCTGGGGTTAGTCCCTTGCTTCCAGGCTTTTTCAGCATGTTGTGCTACGAAATATGCACACTTAAGATGAAAACATGAATTCATACTGATAAATCCAGTTGAAATTCAGAACTACAGGATTTTTTGCTTAGTGTTTTCTATCTTATGACTTCTTTGTTCCTATTTAAAAAAAAAAAATCCAGATTCTTAAGGACATCAGCATTTACTTTATTCCACAATAAACACCAACACCTCCATAGTGACTGTCAATGTTAATGTTACTACCACCAATGTGATGACTGAAAAACAAAACTAGGATGCTAGGATCAATTTTTTGTATTATAACGTCATTTAAAATAGTTAATCTCTGAATGGTTATACCAACAGTTTGATATGAAATTAAAGTTACTTGCTTTGCTTTCCATTTTTAGGGGTTTCTTTTGTTAATTTTTTTTAAAGATTTTATCTATTTGAGAGAGAGAGAGGGAGAACAGGAGCAGAGGAGAGGCAGAGGGAGAAGCGGGCTTCCTGGGGCTTGATCCCAGGACCCTGAGACCATGACCTGAGGCAAAGGCAGATGACCAACCCACTGAGCCACCCAGGTGCCCCTAGGGGTTGTTTAAAAATTTTAGTTTGTTTTATAATTATGTAAAAATACTTAAATGGATTGAGAGTTAAAAGCTACAAAACAAGTTAAACCCAGAATAGTCCTAGCTGAGTCCTTTCCTTTTTTACTTTTGTCTAGTCTCTCCTTCCCAATAGATAAAAGTATTTTTTAACCTTACATTTTATTCTTTTAAGTGCATACATATGTATCTATATATTCATATCCCCTACATCCTGCTTTAAAGTTAAGGGTACTCTAAGAATTCCTATATTAGGTAGAAGGTTGGATTTCATAACTACTGGTGCCTAAGGTGTTTTTTTTTCTTTTTTTAAGATTTTAGAGTTGTGTAACTGTCACCCTGATATGATATTAGAACATTTTCATTACTACTAAAAGTTCCATTGTACACACTTACAGTTAATCCCTGCTCCTGGTTTCCGTCCTAGACAACAACTAGCTTGACTTTTCTGTCATTTCTAGACATTTTATTTTTTTTTAATTTTTATTTTTTTAAAGATTTTATTTATTTATTTGGCAGATATCGATCACAAGTAGGCAGAGAGAGAGAGAGAAGAGGAAGCAGGCTCCCTGTGGAGCAGAGAGCCTGATGCAGAGCTCGATCCCAGGACCCTGGGATCATGACCTAAGCCGAAGGCAGAGGCTTTAACCCACTGAGCCACCCAGGAGCCCTAGACATTTTATATAAATGAAATAATCCAATAATGTACTCTTTTGCATCTGTCTTCTTTCATTTAGCATGCTTTTGAAGTTAATCTTATTATTGTAGCATGTACCAGTAGTTCTTTTGATAGCTGAACAGTATTCCATTGTATGAATGTACTACATTTTGTTTGTTTTCTCACTGGTTGGTGGACATTTGGATTGTTTTCAGTTTTTTGTCTGTTCTAAATAATGCAGCTATGCATATTTCACATACATTTATATGGACATATATTTTCATTTCTCTTTGAGAAATGAAAGCTCCTTCTCCTAGGAGCAGAATTTCTGGTTTGTATGGTAAATGTATGTTTAACTTTTTAAGAAACTATTTTTAAGAAACTGCCAAACTTTCCAATCTGATCTATGGTTTTACATTCTCACCAGTAATACAGAAGGGTTCCAGTTTTTCCACATCTTTACCAGCTGTTGGTAAACTGTCCATTTTGAATTTATCCATTCTAATAGGTTTGTAAGCTGTGTGGTAAGGTTTTACTTTCCTGATATTGAGCATATTTTCACGTGCTTCTTAGACACCCTTTTTTTTGGTGAAATGTTTATTCAAATCTCTTGCTCACTTTTTTTTCATTGTAAAGATTTTAATTTTCACTTTTTTTTTACTTTTAAAAGATTTTTTAAAGATATATCACATTGTAAATCATAATTCATATTAGGGACTCTAAGAAATATGATAAAACCCAACTGATTAGATGGTTCTCAGATATTTCCAGTGCTTTTAATGGGTGAAATACATACTTTCAGTCCCTTGAAAGTACATAAGCTCTATACTAAGCCATTTATATATACTTTTAGGACTTCTTTTTACATTTTTTTTCTCTTATAATGTTACGTTAGTCACCATACAGTATATCATTAGTTTTTGACGTAGTGTTCCATGATTCATTGTTTGCGTATAACACCCAGTGCTTCATGCAGTACATGCCCTCCTTAATACCCATCACTGGGCTAACCCATCTGCCCACCCCTTTTTCCTCTAAACCCCTCAGTTTGTTTTCTGGAGTCCATAGTCTCTCATTGTTTGTCTCTTTCTGATTTCCCCCCTTCATTTTTCCCTTCCTTCTCCTAATGTCCTCCATGCTATTCCTTATGTTCCACAAATAAGTGAAAACATATGATAATTGACTCTCTCTGCTTGACTTATTTCACTTAGCATAATTTCCTTCAGTTCCATCCATGTTGATGCAGATAATGGGTATTCATCCTTTCTGATGGCCGAGTAATATTCCATTGTGTATATGGGCCACATCTTTATCCATTTGTCTGTTGAAGGGCATTTGAGCCCCTTCCACAGTTTGGCTATTGTGGACATTGCTCCTGTAAACATTGGGGTGCATGTGCCCCTTCTTTTCATTACATCTGTATTTTTGGGGTAAATACCCAGTGCAATTGCTGGGTAATAGGGTAGTTCTGTTTTTAACTTTTTGAGGAACCTCCACACTGTTTTCCTAAGTGGCTGTACCAGCTTGCATTCCCATCAACAACAGAAAGAGGGTTCCTCTTTCTCCACAATCTCTCCATCATTTGTTGTTTCTTGCCTTGTCAGTTTTGCCATTCTAACTGGTGTAAGGTGGTATCTCAGTGTGGTTTTGATTTGAATTTCCCTGATGGCTAATGATGTTGAATATTTTTTCTTGTATCTGTTAGCCATTTGTATGCCTTCTTTGGAGAAGTGTCTGTTCATGTCTTGTGCCCATCTTTTGACTTGATTATCTGTTTTTGGGTGTTGAGTTTGAAAAGTTTTTTTATAGATCTTGGATACCAGCCCTTTATCTGTAGTGTCCTTTGCATATATATCCTCCTATTCCGTGGGTTGCCGCTTTGTTTTGTTGACTGTGCCTTCTGCTGTGCAGAGCTTTTTATCTTGATGAAGTCCAAAAAGTTCATTTTCGTTTTTGTTTCCTTTGCCTTTGGCGATGTGTCTTGAAAGAAGTTGGTGTGGCTGAGGGCAAAGAGGTTACTTCCTGAATGTTCTCCTCTAGGATTTTGATGATTCCTGTCTCACGTTGAGGTCTTTCATTCATTTAGAGTTTATCTTTGTGTATGGTGTAAGAGAATGGTTGAGTTTCATTCTTCTGTATATAGCAATACAGTTTTCCTAGCACCATTTATTGAAGAGACGACTGTCTTTTTTCCATTGGATATTGTTTTCCAGCTTTATTGAAGATTAGTTGACTGTAGAGTTGAGGGTCCATATGGGCTCTCTATTCTGTTCCACTAATCTGTGTGTCTGTTTTTGTGCCAGTACCATGCTGTCTTCGTGATCACAGCTTTATAATATAGCTTGAAATCAGGCAATGTGATGCCCTCAGCTTTGTTTTTCTTTTTCAACATTTCCTTGGCAATTCAGGGTCTTTTCTGGTTCCATACAAATTTTAGGATTGTTTATTCCAGCACTTTGAAAAATGCTGTTGGTACTTTGGTCGGAATGGTGTTTAAAATATAGATTGCTTTGGGCAGCATAGACATTTTAACAATGTTTATTCTTCTGATCCATGAGCATGGAATGTTTTTCTCTTTCTGTGTCTTCTTCAATTTTTATCATAAGTGTTCTGTAGTTTCTGAGTATAGATCCTTTACCTCCTCGGTTAGGTTTATTCCAAAGTATCTTGTGGTTTTTGGTGCTATTTTAAATGGAATCGATTCCCTAATTTCTCTTTCTACAGTTACATTGTTAGTGTATAGGACAGCAACTGATTTTCTGTGCATTGATTTTGTATCCTGCCACATTACTGAATTGCTGTATGGGTTTTAGTAATTTGGGGGTGGAGCCTTTTGGGTTGTCCACATAAAGTATGTCATGCAAAGAGAGAGAATTTGACTACTTCTTTACCAGTTTGAATACCTTTTATTTCTTTTTGTTGTCTGATTGCTGTTGCCAGGACTTCTAGTACTTCACTGAACAGTAGTGGCGAGAGTGGGCATCCTTGTCATTGTTCCTGATCTTAAGAGAAGGGAAGGGTCTCAGCTTTTCCCCATTGAGAATGATATTCACTGTGGGCTTTTCGTAGATGGTTTTTAGGAATTTCCCGCTATCCCTACACTCTGAAGAGTTTTAATCAGCAAAGGATGTTGTATTTTGTCAAATGCTTTTTCTGCATCAACTGAGAGGGCCATATGGTTTTTTTGTCTCCTCTTATTAATGTGTTCTATCACACTGATTTTTTTTGCCCACTTTAAAAATTGAGTTGTCTTTTTATTGATTTGTAGGAAGTGTTTTTAATACATCATGTTATAAGCCCTTTATCAGATAAGTGATTTGCAAATATTTTTTCCCATACTGTGGATTATCTTTTTCCCTTTCTTTCTTTCTTTCTTTCTTTTTTTTTTTTTTTTTTTTTTTTTTTTTTTTTTTTTTTTTTTTTTTTTTTTTTTTTTTTTTTTTTTTTTTTTTTTTTTTTTTTTTTTTTTTTTTTTTTTTTTTTTTTTTTTTTTTTTTTTTTTTTTTTTTTTTTTTTTTTTTTTTTTTTTTTTTTTTTTTTTTTTTT